>CM055956.1:78929471-78976541 GCA_029490685.1 Schizonepeta tenuifolia | reverse complement strand
AATTTGATGGCCGGAGGGCAAATCAAGTGGTAAAGCACTACATATGGTTGTAGCTCAAGAAATATATCTGGTGCTCCAGATTATATGACTTGGTTTCGAATTGGTGATACAAATATCAGATTGGGGCCTTAAGAATTTGCTTAGTGTCCGGTTTGAAATTTCGACCTACCTCATTTGATCCACACACCGAGCACTAGCTTGAGAATGTTTTAGCTTATCAGCAATTTTGTGGATCTGCTCCAGCAAGTGGTGATGACCTCTTTTTACACTTTACCTCGCCAAATGGAGTCGATGACCCTACAAGTGAGCTTCATCTCAAGGCGGCCAACATTCTCGTCTATTTTTATTGGGGTTGACGGTGCCGAGTTTGTCGTCAGGAACTCTGGCACGCCAAAATACAATTTATAAGTCGTGATGTCCACCACTAGGTACAACTAGGGTAAGTATTCGGGGTCAAACACAAGAGAGACATGTTGGAAAAATTAGTAAAGGTTTTGATTTATCCCAAAACCCAACTAACCTCAACTGAGTAGATGAAAGCCATCAGTCTGAACTTAGCTAGAGCTCACTGTTTGAGAGATACAGGTTTCAAGCAGAAGAAGACAGTCGGACTAAAGAAGGCAGTTCATGAAGAACTCGGTCGAGACTCAAGCTCAGCTGAACAAGAACTCAGTTGAACCACAAACCTCAACTGAATCACGGACTCAGTTGGACAGCAACTCAGTTGACTCCTCAACTGACCCATGCAACTCAAGTGTGAGAGAAGTTGTGTCGAAGTCAAACGTCCTAAAAGCTGAGAAGAGAGGACTTTGAAGACGTTGAATGCAGAAGAATTGAAGTCCAAATTCAAATCTACTCGGAAACACAAGTCCACCTGGAAAACTTACTATAAATGGACCGACAACAGAGACGTACCATTTTAGAAAAGTTCCAGTAAAACAGGTGGAGTGTCATGCTTTTGGCAGAGATCAAACGACTCTTTCCAACGGCTAATTAGATTTTCCTCTATAAATAGAGGTCTCCACAATTGAAGAAGGGAGAGAGTTTTGGGCGATCATAGAAAGATAAAAGAGAGAAAATTATCAGCGCAAAAGAAGCAGCAGACTATCCCACTCTCTAGCAAGAAGACCTCAGCAGAAGTCCAGCAGAAGTTGAGTGTTCACACCTCCTTCTGTTCTTCCATCTAGCCTCTCAGAAAGCCCCTTCTTTGAACGAGTCTAGAATATAGGTTCTTGTTTAAATTTGTGTCCAAGAAGACTCTCTCCCATAAGATCGAGCCTCTAAGCCTAAGGACGAAGCCTCCACTTCTTTCTGCGTAGAAGGCTTCTTAGTTGGAAAAACCCTCAACCCCTAAATCTTAGGTCCGACTTTGAACCCGCAATCAAAGTCACTAGGTCCCGCAATCAAAGACCAGGTCCCTTTGAACCCGTAATCAAAGACTAGGTCCCATAGAATTTACAATCTAAGACTATGTCCCCTTATAACCTGTAATCTAAGCCCAGGCTGTACACTTGCCGTCAAAGGTGTTGTATTGTATTGTTCGAACTCATAATCAAACTGGTTAGGTTGCTTGGTATCCGTAAACCAAGTGTAACGTTTGATAAGTACGCCTAAGCTTATCTAGTGGATTACTTTCTAGAAAAGGAAGTCGTGGACGAGGAGGTCAATCTCTGAACCACGTTAAAATACTGTGTCTTTTACTTTCACTTTTACATTCAGTATTTTACTTTCAATTACCTAACCAACTGACCCAACATACAAACTGCATACAAATTGTACTTTAACAAACTGCACTAAGTTTTGGGAACTTGACCTTCCATGTTTTCATTAAGGTTTCAGTTTAAGTAACGAGTTTTAATTTCCACCAACTTTCAAAAACACTTAACTCTTTGAAACCTCAGTTGGAATACACAGCTGACCTTCAGTCAGAGAAGTGTGATGTGCACCCAACTGTATGAATGGTGCGTCGTTTTTCACCAAAAATAATCCGACAGTCAGTCGGTATGCCAGTACAGTGGTAAGCAAGATCGTCTCCCAAAGAACCGATGAGAATTCTCCTAATTTTCAGTCTGCAAAATACTTAAATAAAATGAACTAAATAACAGATTTGAGAGTTTATAAACAAAGAAATTAAATTAACTAACGGACGGGGAATTATAATTTAACAAAGATAAAAGGTACTCCGGTTTCTAATTAATTCCACCCTAACTTGATTATTCTGATCATCGATGCAATGATAACTTTAACTCCTGCAAACAAAATAGTTATGACCACCGAAGACACTTCTGACGCGATCTTATCTCTCCTTAACTGTTCGATAATTGGGAAGACACTTCATCAACTATTTCCTAATCGACCAACAACTGTAAGAGACACTCTATAGATTTAATGAGTCGACAACATTAACAACGAGAGAGACCCGATTCAAAACCAATAAACTCTGACACATGATGATCGAATTAAGACTGCTCTTCCCTTGATTCTGAAGAATCAATGTACCACAAATCAAATCTAAACCACAATTACGGATGACCAATTTAATTGGCTACTAATTAATTCCGAACTACTAAATATTTGCAACTATCTAGCTAAATCGAAATAATTAACAACATTAAATACAGAGAATCACATATGCATGCATATAATTAAAGGAGAAAATAAATTCTATCTCACAGAAAATCACGCTAGGGCTTCATCAATCTTCACCAAAATCAAAGTGTCTAGCTTAAATTCATAGACAAATTCAAGCAAGACGGAGAAAACAGAAAACTATCGCTAGAGAAAAAGAAGTTCACGTAAAAAAAAAACTAATCTATCGTCTATATGTCCACTCCTAGAAGGAGTCTTTATTTAAATACCTATTAAAGCTTATCATAATAAGGAAATAAAATATCTAATTCTAATTTAACTAGGAAATTAATTAAATAAAGTCTTATAATAATAAAACCCTATAGACTAGTAGTTCAAGCCAAAAATATGGAGTAATCTCGTGTGTGGCCCAATAATCACGTGCAAATCAAACTTCAAATAGTATCTCGAAATGCTCAACTTCAGCTCCTGTACATGCTGTGGCGGTATGCCCATACTACTTGACTCTTGTACATACCAGAACTTCTTCTCAACATCTTTAAGACTTCAAAAATCCTCTATATACATGCTTATTCCTCCAAATTAAGATCAACACCTACAATAGATCAAGAAATATCCAATTAACTCTATAAACATGATTATATAAATAATAAAAGCCAAAACGCCATAAAAATATTCCAAAATATTTCACTAAAGCACGACCAATCAATGAACAACTCCAACTGACCATCTCAGTTGTAAAGCAGCTCCAACTGACTTTCACAGTTGTTGAGCTGACTGACCTGAGTAGTTAACTTAGTGAAAAGATTTTATAAAGTAAAAATTGTTACTGGTGTATTCCCCTCGGCCCCCAATACACTAGATACTCGTTACCAGGACCATCAAGGTAGGTTGTGATGAGCTCGGTGTCACTGGACAGGAGTTGGGTTTTGATTTGAAACTTCCTCAACATCAACTAGAAATAAAGACTGAAATAAAACACGAAATAAATCAAATAAAGAGGGTATGCTTGAGTCGATCTAAACTTTGTTCGGTGTGTGTGTGTATTGTGTTGGGATTACAGACCCTCAACTAGTCACTGTGTGAGCTCGTCTCTCGGATATAGGGTCTTGACACTCGCGCTCCATTACTCTCACCATATCACGCACGTGAGCATCTCAACCCAAGTGAACCTTCCAAGTTGCCTCAAGAGCCTTCCTTACTGTCCACAGAATCAGCTCGTATCTAGAAAAGTCACCAATTGAGCCCTTTGCATCAGCATCTTTGGATCTAGAAGGTCCAAGATGGTTAAAAGCATGACTTTCTTCATACATCACTCTCCAGCGCTCACAACACGACCGGAGGTGAGGGAAACTCCTACACCTTTGCCCAGTATTGTCAGGAATTTTGCCTCCCCTACTCCTCGGTTGGCCACCGCAAGAGTCGTGGAGACTCCACCACTTTGGAATCGAGCCCAGCGCGTCAGAAATGATCCTAACAGCTCTCCGGCGAGCTTCCGGCCTCACCTCTCACACACACAACACTTACACCTCACCGCATCTCAACAACTCAAGCACAAGAAAACTAGCTAGACATGGAAATAAAATAAATAGCAAGCCAAGAAATAAAGGAAACCATACTTAACATAAACTGAAAATACTGTAATTGTTTGCCTCGCAGGGGACTTTACAGAAATCGCAAAGGGGTGGTGTTGTATCTTTTTCTTAGAAACTACAATTGCAGAGATTAATGGAGGAGTAGTGCGTGAAATCGAATGCCCTAGCTGATGGATGTGAAGACCAATATATAGTGCGACTGCCAATGTGGTTGTTGGGGTTTTTGCCTTTTAAATCCGTCGCTTAAGAGGGTTTGGAGTCTGACGTGTTCCTTGGCAGGTGAAGTCTCACTTTTAGTCTTTTGTTCTTGCTCCTCTCCCATTGGTCGTCCTTGCTGCTACTGTTGGAGGTTGTTGGAGATATTGTGGTCACTGTCAGAGCTGTTCTTTCCATTTCCGGCAAATAGTTGACTTCAAAATACGAAGTCTTCATGCCTTTGTAGTTTGTCGTCGTGACCATGATCTAGCTCCTTGTGAGCTTTAGCTCTCTGCTGCTTTCTTTCACTTCATGCTCCAAATCTGCTCTTTTATGCCCATTTGCAGGAATGTTTAGCCCTGCAAGCCAGTGTGTCCTCCCAGACACCAATAGACCCAAAATAAAGGAAAAAAATGACACAATCTAGACCTCTACAGACACTAAAAAGAGCACAGAAACATGGCTCGTCAGAGGTTGGCAGCGGATGAAAGACAAAATGTGCCGTAGTGGCTTTGAGTGTTGGTGGATGATCTAGATGCGTGGAATAGATTTCCCTGGGGCGCTTATACATTCAGAGTTTTGAAGAATTATATTGAGCGACTCATGGTGAATAGTTCACACATGAATTTCATAAGGCCGGCATGGGTACTACAGTGTTGGATTGTCGAGGCTATACCTGATTTAGCTCGACGAATTTTCCACCCAGTAGATAATTCCGCCCTTCCTCGTTGTATGAGAACGATGATGGTCTCTCCTCATAAAGTCAATTTGGACGAATATTTTCAAGACAAGGTGGTTTGTATAGAAAGGCTTGTACCAAAGGGTGAAGCATAGGAGGCAACGGAGTATTGGAGGTCATATTGTTCACATAATGACGTTATTGGTGTGAACTATTGAAGGCCGGTGAATAAGATCAAAGAGGGGATACTATTTGGATGCCCTACTCGGAAAGCGAGGCCTACGAGTTATCCCCATGCGTCGGAGTTTGAGGACGAGGACGAGGCTAGGACATATGATTTGAGAGATCGACCCCCACCCCCACTGGCACCGGAAGAAAAAGAAAAGCGTGCTCAAACTCAAGAGCGTCGGTTTATGGAGGAGTTGTTCGAGGTGATAAGAGATAAAGTTAAAAAAGATGCCATGACAATGTGGAAAGATGTTATGTTTCCGGACATAAATTTTTTTGTCAAAAGCTTGTTTGGTAGGGCTCGCGCTGTTGCTCAACACCTCGACACACACCATGGCCACATCCTTCCTCACCACAGCGTTCCCCACACGAAAGCCCAAGAAAGCATCTTAGGACGGAGGACGACACCATTGAAAATATTCCACGCCGACATTCGATGCCCAAGTACTCTACAGACTAGAATCCCTTCTCCAATCCAGCTAGAAGAAATATGAATTTGTTTGAGACTCCAGTACAGGCAATCAGCGGCACGTAGAAAGTACGTGACTCAATACATTATACAATGTATCGTCTATTATCCCACCATATTTAACGATGAATCTCTTACGCTCCATCTGTAAAAACAACACAATTTCAAAAAAAATATTATAAGTACATAAATAATTATTTCAAAATGCATAGAAATTAAACAATTTTCGTCATGATCAAATATTTTATAGTCATTTTCATTCATGTATTGTTTGCGATCATATTTTATTTAACTTGATAGACTATTTTTCTTGTTTCAGTACCAATAAATAAAATTAAAATTCAATTTAGTTGTGAAAATGTGGATGAAATTCTTTACAATGTATTATTTCTGGATGAAGCAACTAATTTTCAATTGGTTCATGCTGGCTTTGTACATTATCTACAAAATAAGACAGTAATGTTAGAAAAAAATAATTAGTCGTGATCGAAAATATATTTGTCGAAGTCGTTGCGATGTTTGGTCTTAGTCAAATATTTACAACTTCATCGTGACCATTTTTTTTGGTTTTGATACCAATTAATAAAAAAAAAAAATCAACTAACTTGTGTGTACTTCAAACACAATAGCTTCTTCGATAATAAAAATGTTAAGAACGAGCCTTGTTTGTGGAATTGTGAACTTCTTCAATGATAAATGGAATTGTGAATGAGACATGATTTTATAAAGTTGCTTTTATTATATAGATGATGGTCAACAAGATTTTTGCGCATGAAATTCTTGCATATGAGATTCTTGCGTATGAAAATGGGGAGAAGTGACCTTTGCATGCATGGTCACGTGAAAAGGAAGAGAAGAAGAGGAAGAAAAATGACTACACAAGAAGACAGAAAAAAGGGATGAAGGAGTTATAAGACTATCTGCAACCCTTGGAGACACTAGTGGTCTCCAAGGGTGTCTCCAGCACTAAAGATCCTTTAGAGACCCCTACCCTTGCAACTCATCGGTCTCCAAGGGGTCTCTATCTTTAATATTAAATAATTCCCCATTTTCATTTATTAAATTAATTCATGTATTTGTAAATAAATTAAAATACACTAATTAATAAATAATACGAATTTTCCATTAATATTTGAAAATTAAAAAATTACATGTCGCACACAATAAAAAAAAACACTATTTAATTAAAAAAATACATAAAACTAAAATTATGAAAAAAAACTACGCCCATCCCCGACGTTGCTTCACCTCCTCCACCATCATCAGGTGAACCTGGAGCTGCTCCGATATCATGAATCTCGTATCCTTGGAGACAACTTCCAAGTCGGTGGCATATTATTTCTGCCGAGCATTTTCCAGCTTCGCTTGAGCTGATTCCCGCAACGCCAACGTGATCTCATGCTTGGCCTCGGTGAACTGGCTAAGCTGGGAGGTATATCGATCCATGACGGATTCGAACTGGGACGACCTCCTCGGCCGACTTCTTTCCTTGGACCTTGCCTTGGCCCTTGCCGCATCTCGACCCTCCGGTCGGGGAGGCGCTCTTTCTCCTTCGGTGGACTGGGCTTCCTCCGCTGACGGCTGGGATGCAAAAGATGTGTAATTGCCCTCCGCCGTAGTCTTCGTCCTCTTTATGGAGGGTACGTCTGGAAAATTAGCGAGGAGGAACTTGGGATAGTCTTTGAGAATTTCCCAAGCTGTGAAATAGTGGAAAGACGGGGTTTGGGTTGATGAGCTCGAGATGATGCCTACTAAGCCTGAGATATGTATAATGTCAGTCGATATTGAGTTTGAGATACTCGTGCAAAATTAGAAATATGAACATATTTTGCACGAGTATCTCAAACTCAATATCGACTGACATTATACATATCTCAGGCTTAGTAGGCATCATCTCGAGCTCATCAACCCAAACCCCGTCTTTCCACTATTTCACAGCTTGGGAAATTCTCAAAGACTATCCCAAGTTCCTCCTCGCTAATTTTCCAGACGTACCCTCCATAAAGAGGACGAAGACTACGGCGGAGGGCAATTACACATCTTTTGCATCCCAGCCGTCAGCGGAGGAAGCCCAGTCCACCGAAGGAGAAAGAGCGCCTCCCCGACCGGAGGGTCGAGATGCGGCAAGGGCCAAGGCAAGGTCCAAAGGAAAGAAGTCGGCCGAGGAGTCGTCCCAGTTCGAATCCGTCATGGATCGATATACCTCCCAGCTTAGCCAGTTCACCGAGGCCAAGCATGAGATCACGTTGGCGTTGCGGGAATCAGCTCAAGCGAAGCTGGAAAATGCTCGGCAGAAATAATATGCCACCGACTTGGAAGTTGTCTCCAAGGATACGAGATTCATGATATCGGAGCAGCTCCAGGTTCACCTGATGATGGTGGAGGAGGTGAAGCAACGTCGGGGATGGGCGTAGTTTTTTTCATAATTTTTAGTTTTATGTATTTTTTTAATTAAATAGTGTTTTTTTTATTGTGTGCGACATGTAATTTTTTAATTTTCAAATATTAATGGAAAATTCGTATTATTTATTAATTAGTGTATTTTAATTTATTTACAAATACATGAATTAATTTAATAAATGAAAATGGGGAATTATTTAATATTAAAGATAGAGACCCCTTGGAGACCGATGAGTTGCAAGGGTAGGGGTCTCTAAAGGATCTTTAGTGCTGGAGACACCCTTGGAGACCACTAGTGTCTCCAAGGGTTGCAGATAGTCTTATAACTCCTTCATCCCTTTTTCTGTCTTCTTGTGTAGTCATTTTTCTTCCTCTTCTTCTCTTCCTTTTCACGTGACCATGCATGCAAAGGTCACTTCTCCCCATTTTCATACGCAAGAATCTCATATGCAAGAATTTCATGCGCAAAAATCTTGTTGACCATCATCTATATAATAAAAAGCAACTTTATAAAATCATGTCTCATTCACAATTCCATTTATCATTGAAGAAGTTCACAATTCCACAAAACAAGGCTCGTTCTTAACATTTTTATTATCGAAGAAGCTATTGTGTTTGAAGTACACACAAGTTAGTTGATTTTTTTTTTATTAATTGGTATCAAAACCAAAAAAAATGGTCACGATGAAGTTGTAAATATTTGACTAAGACCAAACATCGCAACGACTTCGACAAATATATTTTCGATCACGACTAATTATTTTTTTCTAACATTACTGTCTTATTTTGTAGATAATGTACAAAGCCAGCATGAACCAATTGAAAATTAGTTGCTTCATCCAGAAATAATACATTGTAAAGAATTTCATCCACATTTTCACAACTAAATTGAATTTTAATTTTATTTATTGGTACTGAAACAAGAAAAAATAGTCTATCAAGTTAAATAAAATATGATCGCAAACAATACATGAATGAAAATGACTATAAAATATTTGATCATGACGAAAATTGTTTAATTTCTATGCATTTTGAAATAATTATTTATGTACTTATAATATTTTTTTTGAAATTGTGTTGTTTTTACAGATGGAGCGTAAGAGATTCATCGTTAAATATGGTGGGATAATAGACGATACATTGTATAATGTATTGAGTCACGTACTTTCTACGTGCCGCTGATTGCCTGTACTGGAGTCTCAAACAAATTCATATTTCTTCTAGCTGGATTGGAGAAGGGATTCTAGTCTGTAGAGTACTTGGGCATCGAATGTCGGCGTGGAATATTTTCAATGGTGTCGTCCTCCGTCCTAAGATGCTTTCTTGGGCTTTCGTGTGGGGAACGCTGTGGTGAGGAAGGATGTGGCCATGGTGTGTGTCGAGGTGTTGAGCAACAGCGCGAGCCCTACCAAACAAGCTTTTGACAAAAAAATTTATGTCCGGAAACATAACATCTTTCCACATTGTCATGGCATCTTTTTTAACTTTATCTCTTATCACCTCGAACAACTCCTCCATAAACCGACGCTCTTGAGTTTGAGCACGCTTTTCTTTTTCTTCCGGTGCCAGTGGGGGTGGGGGTCGATCTCTCAAATCATATGTCCTAGCCTCGTCCTCGTCCTCAAACTCCGACGCATGGGGATAACTCGTAGGCCTCGCTTTCCGAGTAGGGCATCCAAATAGTATCCCCTCTTTGATCTTATTCACCGGCCTTCAATAGTTCACACCAATAACGTCATTATGTGAACAATATGACCTCCAATACTCCGTTGCCTCCTATGCTTCACCCTTTGGTACAAGCCTTTCTATACAAACCACCTTGTCTTGAAAATATTCGTCCAAATTGACTTTATGAGGAGAGACCATCATCGTTCTCATACAACGAGGAAGGGCGGAATTATCTACTGGGTGGAAAATTCGTCGAGCTAAATCAGGTATAGCCTCGACAATCCAACACTGTAGTACCCATGCCGGCCTTATGAAATTCATGTGTGAACTATTCACCATGAGTCGCTCAATATAATTCTTCAAAACTCTGAATGTATAAGCGCCCCAGGGAAATCTATTCCACGCATCTAGATCATCCACCAACACTCAAAGCCACTACGGCACATTTTGTCTTTCATCCGCTGCCAACCTCTGACGAGCCATGTTTCTGTGCTCTTTTTAGTGTCTGTAGAGGTCTAGATTGTGTCATTTTTTTCCTTTATTTTGGGTCTATTGGTGTCTGGGAGGACACACTGGCTTGCAGGGCTAAACATTCCTGCAAATGGGCATAAAAGAGCAGATTTGGAGCATGAAGTGAAAGAAAAGCAGCAGAGAGCTAAAGCTCACAAGGAGCTAGATCATGGTCACGACGACAAACTACAAAGGCATGAAGACTTCGTATTTTGAAGTCAACTATTTGCCGGAAATGGAAAGAACAGCTCTGACAGTGACCACAATATCTCCAACAACCTCCAACAGTAGCAGCAAGGACGACCAATGGGAGAGGAGCAAGAACAAAAGACTAAAAGTGAGACTTCACCTGCCAAGGAACACGTCAGACTCCAAACCCTCTTAAGCGACGGATTTAAAAGGCAAAAACCCCAACAACCACATTGGCAGTCGCACTATATATTGGTCTTCACATCCATCAGCTAGGGCATTCGATTTCACGCACTACTCCTCCATTAATCTCTGCAATTGTAGTTTCTAAGAAAAAGATACAACACCACCCCTTTGCGATTTCTGTAAAGTCCCCTGCGAGGCAAACAATTACAGTATTTTCAGTTTATGTTAAGTATGGTTTCCTTTATTTCTTGGCTTGCTATTTATTTTATTTCCATGTCTAGCTAGTTTTCTTGTGCTTGAGTTGTTGAGATGCGGTGAGGTGTAAGTGTTGTGTGTGTGAGAGGTGAGGCCGGAAGCTCGCCGGAGAGCTGTTAGGATCATTTCTGACGCGCTGGGCTCGATTCCAAAGTGGTGGAGTCTCCACGACTCTTGCGGTGGCCAACCGAGGAGTAGGGGAGGCAAAATTCCTGACAATACTGGGCAAAGGTGTAGGAGTTTCCCTCACCTCCGGTCGTGTTGTGAGCGCTGGAGAGTGATGTATGAAGAAAGTCATGCTTTTAACCATCTTGGACCTTCTAGATCCAAAAGATGCTGATGCAAAGGGCTCAATTGGTGACTTTTCTAGATACGAGCTGATTCTGTGGACAGTAAGGAAGGCTCTTGAGGCAACTTGGAAGGTTCACTTGGGTTGAGATGCTCACGTGCGTGATATGGTGAGAGTAATGGAGCGCGAGTGTCAAGACCCTATATCCGAGAGACGAGCTCACACAGTGACTAGTTGAGGGTCTGTAATCCCAACACAATACACACACACACCGAACAAAGTTTAGATCGACTCAAGCATACCCTCTTTATTTGATTTATTTCGTGTTTTATTTCAGTCTTTATTTCTAGTTGATGTTGAGGAAGTTTCAAATCAAAACCCAACTCCTGTCCAGTGACACCGAGCTCATCACAACCTACCTTGATGGTCCTGGTAACGAGTATCTAGTGTATTGGGGGCCGAGGGGAATACACCAGTAACAATTTTTACTTTATAAAATCTTTTCACTAAGTTAACTACTCAGGTCAGTCAGCTCAACAACTGTGAAAGTCAGTT
Source organism: Schizonepeta tenuifolia (assembly GCA_029490685.1). Classification (NCBI taxonomy): domain Eukaryota; kingdom Viridiplantae; phylum Streptophyta; class Magnoliopsida; order Lamiales; family Lamiaceae; genus Schizonepeta; species Schizonepeta tenuifolia. The sequence goes on along the minus strand of CM055956.1, from coordinate 78,964,734 downwards.
GGAGCTGCTTTACAACTGAGATGGTCAGTTGGAGTTGTTCATTGATTGGTCGTGCTTTAGTGAAATATTTTGGAATATTTTTATGGCGTTTTGGCTTTTATTATTTATATAATCATGTTTATAGAGTTAATTGGATATTTCTTGATCTATTGTAGGTGTTGATCTTAATTTGGAGGAATAAGCATGTATATAGAGGATTTTTGAAGTCTTAAAGATGTTGAGAAGAAGTTCTGGTATGTACAAGAGTCAAGTAGTATGGGCATACCGCACAGCATGTACAGGAGCTGAAGTTGAGCATTTCGAGATACTATTTGAAGTTTGATTTGCACGTGATTATTGGGCCACACACGAGATTACTCCATATTTTTGGCTTGAACTACTAGTCTATAGGGTTTTATTATTATAAGACTTTATTTAATTAATTTCCTAGTTAAATTAGAATTAGATATTTTATTTCCTTATTATGATAAGCTTTAATAGGTATTTAAATAAAGACTCCTTCTAGGAGTGGACATATAGACGATAGATTAGTTTTTTTTTACGTGAACTTCTTTTTCTCTAGCGATAGTTTTCTGTTTTCTCCGTCTTGCTTGAATTTGTCTATGAATTTAAGCTAGACACTTTGATTTTGGTGAAGATTGATGAAGCCCTAGCGTGATTTTCTGTGAGATAGAATTTATTTTCTCCTTTAATTATATGCATGCATATGTGATTCTCTGTATTTAATGTTGTTAATTATTTCGATTTAGCTAGATAGTTGCAAATATTTAGTAGTTCGGAATTAATTAGTAGCCAATTAAATTGGTCATCCGTAATTGTGGTTTAGATTTGATTTGTGGTACATTGATTCTTCAGAATCAAGGGAAGAGCAGTCTTAATTCGATCATCATGTGTCAGAGTTTATTGGTTTTGAATCGGGTCTCTCTCGTTGTTAATGTTGTCGACTCATTAAATCTATAGAGTGTCTCTTACAGTTGTTGGTCGATTAGGAAATAGTTGATGAAGTGTCTTCCCAATTATCGAACAGTTAAGGAGAGATAAGATCGCGTCAGAAGTGTCTTCGGTGGTCATAACTATTTTGTTTGCAGGAGTTAAAGTTATCATTGCATCGATGATCAGAATAATCAAGTTAGGGTGGAATTAATTAGAAACCGGAGTACCTTTTATCTTTGTTAAATTATAATTCCCCGTCCGTTAGTTAATTTAATTTCTTTGTTTATAAACTCTCAAATCTGTTATTTAGTTCATTTTATTTAAGTATTTTGCAGACTGAAAATTAGGAGAATTCTCATCGGTTCTTTGGGAGACGATCTTGCTTACCACTGTACTGGCATACCGACTGACTGTCGGATTATTTTTGGTGAAAAACGACGCACCATTCATACAGTTGGGTGCACATCACACTTCTCTGACTGAAGGTCAGCTGTGTATTCCAACTGAGGTTTCAAAGAGTTAAGTGTTTTTGAAAGTTGGTGGAAATTAAAACTCGTTACTTAAACTGAAACCTTAATGAAAACATGGAAGGTCAAGTTCCCAAAACTTAGTGCAGTTTGTTAAAGTACAATTTGTATGCAGTTTGTATGTTGGGTCAGTTGGTTAGGTAATTGAAAGTAAAATACTGAATGTAAAAAGTGAAAGTAAAAGACACAGTATTTTAACGTGGTTCAGAGATTGACCTCCTCGTCCACGACTTCCTTTTCTAGAAAGTAATCCACTAGATAAGCTTAGGCGTACTTATCAAACGTTACACTTGGTTTACGGATACCAAGCAACCTAACCAGTTTGATTATGAGTTCGAACAATACAATACAACACCTTTGACGGCAAGTGTACAGCCTGGGCTTAGATTACAGGTTATAAGGGGACATAGTCTTAGATTGTAAATTCTATGGGACCTAGTCTTTGATTACGGGTTCAAAGGGACCTGGTCTTTGATTGCGGGACCTAGTGACTTTGATTGCGGGTTCAAAGTCGGACCTAAGATTTAGGGGTTGAGGGTTTTTCCAACTAAGAAGCCTTCTACGCAGAAAGAAGTGGAGGCTTCGTCCTTAGGCTTAGAGGCTCGATCTTATGGGAGAGAGTCTTCTTGGACACAAATTTAAACAAGAACCTATATTCTAGACTCGTTCAAAGAAGGGGCTTTCTGAGAGGCTAGATGGAAGAACAGAAGGAGGTGTGAACACTCAACTTCTGCTGGACTTCTGCTGAGGTCTTCTTGCTAGAGAGTGGGATAGTCTGCTGCTTCTTTTGCGCTGATAATTTTCTCTCTTTTATCTTTCTATGATCGCCCAAAACTCTCTCCCTTCTTCAATTGTGGAGACCTCTATTTATAGAGGAAAATCTAATTAGCCGTTGGAAAGAGTCGTTTGATCTCTGCCAAAAGCATGACACTCCACCTGTTTTACTGGAACTTTTCTAAAATGGTACGTCTCTGTTGTCGGTCCATTTATAGTAAGTTTTCCAGGTGACTTGTGTTTCCGAGTAGATTTGAATTTGGACTTCAATTCTTCTGCATTCAACGTCTTCAAAGTCCTCTCTTCTCAGCTTTAGGACGTTTGACTTCGACACAACTTCTCTCACACTTGAGTTGCATGGGTCAGTTGAGGAGTCAACTGAGTTGCTGTCCAACTGAGTCCGTGATTCAGTTGAGGTTTGTGGTTCAACTGAGTTCTTGTTCAGCTGAGCTTGAGTCTCGACCGAGTTCTTCATGAACTGCCTTCTTTAGTCCGACTGTCTTCTTCTGCTTGAAACCTGTATCTCTCAAACAGTGAGCTCTAGCTAAGTTCAGACTGATGGCTTTCATCTACTCAGTTGAGGTTAGTTGGGTTTTGGGATAAATCAAAACCTTTACTAATTTTTCCAACATGTCTCTCTTGTGTTTGACCCCGAATACTTACCCTAGTTGTACCTAGTGGTGGACATCACGACTTATAAATTGTATTTTGGCGTGCCAGAGTTCCTGACGACAAACTCGGCACCGTCAACCCCAATAAAAATAGACGAGAATGTTGGCCGCCTTGAGATGAAGCTCACTTGTAGGGTCATCGACTCCATTTGGCGAGGTAAAGTGTAAAAAGAGGTCATCACCACTTGCTGGAGCAGATCCACAAAATTGCTGATAAGCTAAAACATTCTCAAGCTAGTGCTCGGTGTGTGGATCAAATGAGGTAGGTCGAAATTTCAAACCGGACACTAAGCAAAATTCTTAAGGCCCCAATCTGATATTTGTATCACCAATTCGAAACCAAGTCATATAATCTGGAGCACCAGATATATTTCTTGAGCTACAACCATATGTAGTGCTTTACCACTTGATTTGCCCTCCGGCCATCAAATTAGGTGGCCAAAACACCTGGCCATAAATCACTGAAGTAGGGGCTGACCCCCAACTTCTATTAATTTGTTCCGAATTGGTGACATAAAAGAAGATTTGTACAATAGGTTCATTTTTGGTGCCATTTTATTGCTTTTTTCCTTTACCATGACCAAACAATCTGCAACATAATTCAAACATAACACAAGTCAGAATAAAAAAGTAAAATGTAATACTATCGAAAAGATAATTTAGTAACAAACGTTATAAAATGGTAACGATTATGACTTAATCACACATAACCATTACTATATTTTTGATAACTATGGCCATTATTTTTTTTAGAGTTAATAAATTGTATATTCATCATATAAAACGAATGAATAATATTGATAAGTCCAAAACAATCAAAAACAATATACAAGAACAAGCATTTCATAATTCAATGATATATTTAAGCAAAATAAATATTATAAACACCAATTAGTAACAATTTTCATAATTCAGTATTATAATCAAGTTTTAATCCCAATTAAATTAATGTAAATATCTTTTCCCAATCTAAAGGAGTCGACCTATTTTTAATTTCCAACTAATAAGCAATTATTGTCAATCCAAACAAATTTAAAAAACATTTAAACTGATTATTTTCATACCTTTATTAAAATAGTACACGAAACATGAATAAGAAAGACATACCATTCAACAAATATCAGTCACGGTTATGAAAACAATAATTATGATCATAATGCGTGCAAATATCACCATGCCCTTTAACATAAAACGACATGATTTTACACCAAAAAAAAAAAAAAAAAATTAAATCCACAACCCATCTTCTCTCTCTCGTCATGTTCATCTTCTCTCAAACCACATCTTCGACCACCACCACCATAACCCATCTTCTCCGACCACCACCACCACCACCACCACCCATCTATCGGTGAATGGCAGAATTTCTGGCAACCAAAGCAGCGGTGAGGAAACAGGGAAGGCGATCGAATTTCTCCAACCCATCTTTCCCTATCGCTCTCATGTTCTCCTTCTTCTCTCTATTCCTATTTTTGCCTCAACCCTTGGCCTCCTTCCGCCGCCGCCGCCACCTCCCAGAAAACGCCGACCTCCACCTGCAATTCTAGCAATTCCATCTCCTTGTCATAAACACCTTCTTCCTTCTCCATCAACCGTCAATCCCTCTCTTTCCTCTCCATCTCATCCTCCATTGCCCCCACCTCTCTGCTCGATTCTCTTTCCCTCCTCTTCTATTCTCTTATGCAGTCTTCTCCTCCTCCTCCTTTTCCTCGTCCATCTTCGACATCTTCGCCCTCCCCGCAGCCGGCCAGCCTGAAGAAATCTTCCTCACCGATGGTCGTTCCGTCAATTTCAACAGCCATTCCCGTCGTCTGCGTCGCTCTCGCTGCTCCCTCTACCCCCGCATCAACCCGACCCGACCTGAAGACCCATATGATTTACATCATTGAACGCAACAGGTCTTCGAATTCTATCTCGATGTGCTGTATCACACCCCTCCGGCGAGAGTGGGCGGATCAAGGTCGGATGCAATTTTAGAAAGGGTATGGAAAGAGTTTGCGCGATGGCAGAGAAAATAAAGTTAGGGGGAGGATGGAGAGAGAAAGAGAGCAAGAGGGGAAGAAAAGAATTTTCTTGCATTTTTAATTTTTTTTATTGTTTTAAAAAATGAGTTGGAATATAAAATGTTTTTTTTTTCAATTTCATTTTATCAAAACAACGTCATTTTGTGTACTCCGGCGTCATGTCATTTTCGGCCTCCACGTAGGATTTAATTTGGGAAAAATCGGTGATCGGGAGCAAAATCAGAAAAAAATGGCCGGTTAGGTTATCTGTGCGAAAAAAAACTCGTGTACAATTCTCGAATTTGAAAAAAGGTTTGGATTTTACAAACAATTATCCCTTTTAATTATGTGGTCAAGTAATTATTGTAGTAATAAAAAGTAATCATTCAAATAAAGAAATGTAATGTTTCAAAAATATTACTTTTTTGCACAACAATGTTTATTTTTGTTCACGACAACTTGTATTTTAGTTATTTGGTCAAGTAATTATTGTCGAAAGAAAACGTAATTTTTGATATGAAGAAATGTAATGTTTTAATTAAAAATATTACTTTTTTTCAATACGATTATTATTATTATTCATTAGAAATTATACTTTTAATTATTTGATCGAGTAATTACTGTTTTTAGAAAAAGTAATTATTGATATGAAGAAAAATAATATTTCAAAAATATTATTTTTCTTCACAACAATGTTTATTTTTGTTCACAAGAACATGTACTTTTAATTATTTGGTCAAATAATTATTGTCATAAGAGAAAGTAATTATTGATATTCTAAATAACTAAAAGTACAAGAAGAAAAATTACATAAAATAACCAAATATTATCGTAAGAAAAAGTAATTATTTATTATACTTCTGATTACATAAAATAACCAAATATTTATGAGAAAGTTTTATATATTGCTATCGCGAATAAATATTGAAAATAAAAAGTGAACACAACCTATAAATGAAAAAAAAGGAAAATAAAAAATAAAAAAGGTAAACTTAAAAAAAACCTGCAAATAAAAAAATAAAAAACAGAAAACACTTAAAAAATGAAAATGTAAAAAAAGCGAAAAACGAAAAAAAAGAACTGCAAATGCAAAAAAGAAATGAAAATAGAAAAGGGAAAAAAAACGACAATGGAAAAAAAAACGAATCAAGAGGTGCTATCGGTGAGACTCGAACCTGCATTAGGAGTGGCTCTACCCACTGGGCTAGCAGCCCAATTGCAAATGTGTGGGTGATAAGATCTTTATATACTTTTGTGTATAATTATAAAAAAAAAAAAAAATAAGGGCGCGTCGTGATTGGCGCATGTACCCACGCGCCACAGTTATGGCATTTTCAGCGCATCGCGAGTTGCTTTCCCGGTGAGGTCAAACCTGTCTCACTTTATGCATTGAGTGTGTTGAGAAAATTAGTAAATGTTTTGATTTATCCTAAAACCAAAGTGACCCCAACCGAGTAGATGAAGCCATTAGTCTAAACTTAGCTAGAGCTCACTGTTTGAGCGTATAGATTTTATCTTTATAGGATTCAAGCAGAAGAAGTCAGCCAGACTGAAGAAGGCAATTCATGATCGAGTTGGTCAGTCGGACCACAACTCGACTGACTCCAGAACTGATCCATGCAGTTCATGCATGTCGAGAAGTTGTGTTGAAGTCAAACGTCCAGAGAAGACTTAGAAGACGTTGAAGAAGGAAGAGTTGAATTTTAAATTCAAATCTACTCGAATGTACAAGATAGCCTGTAACTTTCCATAAATAGACCGACCATGGGGACGTGCCGAAAGCGATGGTTGCAGTTACCATTTTAGGAAAGATTTGTGGAGCAGATGGAGTGCCATACTTTTTGGTAGAGGTCAAACAACTAATTGATCTCTCACTCTATAAATAAAGGTCTTTCCATTGCGAGATTAAGAGAACACACACGCGCAAAGAAGCAGACAACAAATTCCAGCAGAGTCTCTGTCGCCAAGCAAGAACAAGTGAGCTGAAGAATCAGTCGTAGGAGAGTGTCCAGACCTCCTCCTGTTTTTTCCATCTAGCCTCTCACAATCCCCATTTTTTTTATTGAGTTTAGATTAGTAGGTTCTTTCATAGTTTCTAAGCATACTCTCTCTTGTAGATTGAGTCTCTAAGTCTTATGAAAGAAGCCTCTATATTTTCAATGTAGAAGGTTTCATAGTTAGAAAAACCCCCAACCGTACCCTTTAGGTCACTTAGAACCCGTAATCTAAGCCCAGACTACCTACACGTAAAAGAGTTGTAGGTTGTACACTTGTCCAAAAAAGTATTGTAAGAACTTGTTCGAACCCGCGATCGAATTGGTTAGGCTGTCTGGTGCCCGTAAACCAAGCACAACGTTTGATAAGCACGCGTAAGCTTATCTAGTGGATTACTTTCCCGAAAAGAAAGTCATGGACGTAGGAGAACAATCTTCGAACCACGTAAAAATATTGTGTTCTTTATTTCCAGTATTTACATTCAGTTTACTAACCAACTGGCCTTGCATACAAAACTATGTTTGTGAAAATTGCACTAAGTGTTTGGGAACTTACCCTTCCCCTTTCAAAGATTTCAGTTTAAGTAACGAGCTTCAATTCCACCAACTTCCGCATTGCTTAACTCTTTGAAACCTCAGTCTAGATTACACAACTGACCCTCAGTCAAAGAAGTCAGTTGTGCACCTGACTGTGAGATCAGCTCCGACTGACGTTCTCAGTCGTCGAGCAAACCGAACTCACCAGTTTAGGTTAGAGTAAAAGTTTTTAAGTTCAAAAATCGCTACTGGTGTATCCTCCCCCCTTACATCAGTCACTCATTACCGGGACCATCAAAGTGCATCCAAGTCCACCCTTATTCCTTTTAGCCACAAGTATTTTGAGGGCATTCAATTATGAATTTTAAAAAAAAATTATGACTTTTTAAAATCTGTAGATTCTGTTAATTTTATAGATTTTTTTAAATTCTATATAGAGTTTAACAGATTGTGTTAGATTGATTTATATTTGTTTTTATAAACTTTATTATAAGTCTATGGATTGTTATAATAAAACATATCTATCAAAAGAACATGCGATATAATAAATAACTACAAATTAAAATAAGTAGGTCTTATGCAATGAAATGTATATCCAATGTACTGGTATATAATAACTGTTATCCAAACATAAGATGTGGGTGAAGCTTGATCCTCTTCAGGTTCGATTGGAAATTCATTAGAGCGACATTTTTTCTGAAGAAAATTGTGTAATCCAGCACAAGTTAATACTAACTCTGGCTTGTGTTTGAAATAAGAACGACGGTGCGATTTTGAAAATTGTGAATCGCGAATTGAAGATACCAAAAATCCTCACAATCACATTTCTCAATGATGCATGACGAAGATTGAATAACTCACTTGCATTTCTTGGGTGACGACCTTGAACACCAAAATCTTTTAGATGATATCGAACACCACGTAATGGAGCTAAAACTAATGTCAATTAGCAAATCCACCATCCACAAGAAATATTTACCTGAAAATACAATAGATATACACAATAAATATTAAAGAACTTATAGAAAACCAACATGAAACTAGTAATTCTGATATTATAGCTTGTTTTTATTTGATATAAACCGAAAAACTTCACAAAATATGGAAAAGGTATATTACCTCGAGGCACTTCAAGCCCATTTCTTTTTGATAAGGCATCATTTAGAAGTTTTGAGTCAGGTGTCGATCCTTTTCCCACTAAGCACATACAAAAACTGCAGATTAAAGTTGCACGCTGACTTTAAGAATAATCACTGCTTCAATTGCCGACTTTAAGAGCATCCACTACGGGATGCGAAGGGCGGGGTCGAAGGGCGTGGTTCAAGGGCTCGACGCAGCCTCCACTCGACCCCGGCGGCGTCGAAGCCACAGTGGCCGATCGACTCAAGGGTGGGTCGAAGGAGAGGGTGAAGCCTGTGTCGTTTTTTAGACACAGCGCTCGACTTTGTGATGATGCAATATGGGAACACGTGGCGTGTCCCCATTGGTTCCATCCTATTTTTTTTTCTGATAAAAAAAATTAAATTAATTATTCAGCAACGGTTAAATAATGAAGGCAGCAACGGATATATATCTTTCTCCAACGGTTAAATTCTCATTTTTTCACTATATATATCCCTTCATCCATACCACACCACCACACCAATTCATCCAATTCATTCATCATACGAATTCACTCTTTTTTTCAAAAAAAAAATTATGAGTTGGCCGGGTGCGAGCTACAACCATGAAGAGGCAGAGGAGTGCCGCCGCCCGCCGCTGACGTATGCAGTTGGCTGAGCGAGCAAATGAGCTTTACCAAATAGTGGTCGGGTCTGATTCGTCAGACAACGACGACGACGACCCAGATACGAGGATGTACCTGCACCGGAATCGTGAGGAGGCCGAACAACACCTCCGACGAGATTATTTTGTCGACCACCCTATATGGGGTGATGTTGTCTTCTGCTGGCGGTTTCGAATGAGCAAGCGCCTATTCTTGAAAATTGCTCAAACTCTTGAGGCTCGGGAGCATTTTTTTCAGCAACACCCGAATGCCACTAGAAGGTTGGGGTTCCACGTGTGGGTGAAGTGCACCGTTGCTTTGAGACAACTAGCCAATGGTGGAGCAGCCTGTCACAGCCCCAAATCCTGAGGGACGACAAAGCCGGGGTGCGACTAGGGGTTGGATTAAAGAAGCGGGGAAGAAGGGGGATGAATAAGAATAAACGAATAAACAGACATTAATAACAGAATAACTTCTATGAACAAGACTTTATTTAAAAGAAATAGTTGATCTCGAAAGATCACTCGACAAGTTGTTCAAAAAGGAACGAAGTTCATTGTACGGGGCTTAGACCCAAAAGATAGGTACATTATCTCAAAAAGATTGGCAGCGGAAAGCGTAAAGCTTGATACAAGTTCTTTATTCTAATTACGACTCTTAACTCAACATCAACCACCACCGCTCCTGTCACTCAACCTGCACATTTTATAAAACATATGCAGGGCTAAGTACAAAAGCACTTAGTGGGCACATTTGCCGAAAATATATCATAAGTATAGATAAATCAGACATCTCATTTCTGTAGCACATCGGGGTTTTTCAATAAATACCCGTGTCTACTAAACATTTTCTTTCTCATTTTCACAACATGGCTTGATCAAGCATTTTCTGATAGATGTTACGTACAATCTTGCCCAATAATTATCACCGTGGCTGGCCACCCCTCAACAGGGTTCCACACACAACGGCTACTGTGTACACTAACTTTGGATAGCAGGTCGGCTAACTCAAAGTTCGATCGTTTTAGTTAGCAGGTCGGCTAACTAATAATTCTGGATAGCAGTCGGCTAACTGAGAAGGGTACAAGAGAACTCACATAAAAACAAAACATTTCATGCTCTGATTATCACGTTGAAAACACAATTATCAAAGCTGTAAATAAAGATTTTCGAGCATCGCTCATTTTATTTCGTATATAGAAAAACCCACCTTACTGATTACAGAACTACTATAGCTTACGTCTTCTGTCTTCCGTCCTATCCTTGGCACTGACTTCCTCCTTTTATCGTGTAATACCCCGGAAAATTTCTACTGCGTTAAAAATTTAAAGTTAATAATAATTATGGCTTTGCACGCCTAAGATCATGAAATTAAATTCTAAGATTTACGGTGAAATCCGTTTCTGAAAATAATTTTCAGAAATCGGACGAACGACTACTGTATTAGGGTTTTCGCGTCCGTTAAGTTTTTCGCCCGAAAACTCGGAATCGAATTCCGTCAGAATTTACATTCACTTTTTCTTCGAGACAAGTTCACCGGAGAAAGTTAATTTTTATGATTTTCCGGACGAATTTTGGACTGTGATATCCCGACATTTTCTCGGATTTTGAAAAACGAATTAAGTTTTCCGAGTACGTGAATTATTTCCAATCTAACGGACGAATTAGATTTTGTCGATTCCGTAACCAACTAAGAAAGTATTTCTCGATTTTTATATCGACGTTTAAGAGCCGGAAACGAGATTTTGTTGTCAAATAATTCCTCGCCAAACATGTCTTAGCGAGTCACCACTACTTTGTGGGATATTTTTCTACTTTATGACTCACCAAAAATGAGTCATCACCCTCCCCCTTCATCCCTCCTTTACCGCCACCCCACCTCCATTCTCACTCTCATTTTCTCTTCATCATCTCCTCCATTGAAGCTCAACCTCAAGCTTTCTTCAAGAGCCCAAGTCTCTCGTCTACCGGTCATTTTCATTTCCAAATCCATAATACGAAAGGTAAGAACTTCATCTATCATTTGAACCGAACAAATCTCTTTTCCCCCATTTTTATTTTTGTTCGAAAATTTGGAGGATGATTAGCATGTGATTTCTTGATCGATACATGTTCTAGGATGATTAGAATCGAGTTCTACGGATCAAATAATGAAGAAAAATCAAGAACCCTAATCCCTATTTATTACCGAAAATTTCAGATTTTAGGGCTTTTGATTCATGCTCGATTTTCTCGTCAATTGAATGTTAGATTAGTGTTTCTTATGATGTTAATTGATCGTATGAATTGTTTTAGATTTTTCTAAAAATAAAATCCAAAACCTAAGGGACGAAGAAGGCTCGATTTAGGTTAGTAAATGTTATGATATGCTCGATTGTTTAATGGAAATGAGATATACGATGCATAAGGTCGAATATTTATTAAAATGAGATTTTTCTAAAAATATTAGGTAAAGTATAAGAGACGAAAATCCATAAATAAACCGAGTTTGGTTGATGAGTTAAGGATATGGATCACTTACTAATGAGTCTTGATAGATGTCGGATAATGTTGTAGAATTTAATCGGATTCTATTAACGTTGAAATTTTGGTAAGAAACGAAGCAACGAGCCTAAGTATCGATAGAAAAGTCGAACCAAGAAAATAATTGGATATTAATGAATCTTATCGTTAAGTGAACAAGTTCGTAGTTGACGACGTGTTAATCCGAGTTATGAAATGATAGGTTATAATTGAAACCGAGAAATTAGGAATTGAATTAGGAACTTGAATTGGTTTAGTAATTGTATAGTTTGAACGACGAGTTTTGATCGTCGTGTTTATAATCAAAAAATGGAAAGGGGTTTATCACATATAATGATACGAGGTGACTGCCTTGGGTCAGTTTTTGTGCGAAACTAAAAGTGTTTAAGCTTTAATCGAACCTAGAAAAGTGTGCGTCGATTTTATCAAGCCTTAGGGTTAACTCGGCAGTTTTTGCGATGTTCCACGGAAACTACGATATCTCGTAGCTCGTTAATCGGAATCGAGATCCACGAATTGGAGAGTAAACTAGATACCCGTACCTTTCTTTTGGTATAAGACTAGACCCCTGTTTCACACTCCCCTGTTCTAGACAGACTTACTGACCTCGTGCAGTGCATGTTTAAAATGTAGTTTCTTAAGTTGAACTCTTCCCAACTTGAACTCTTTCGATCTTTTTAGTCGTTTCAAGTTATCGACTACCTTCTTTCTACCGACCTAAAGTGTTGAGTACAGAACCGAGTAAGTGTCAAACGAGATGCATTCGTATCTCGTTTCTTTTTTTTAACTAAAAGAGTTTAGTTAGCATGCAAATGCCTAAAACGTCTAAAGAACAAAAACTTAATCCGATTCTTTTCGTATTCGTTTATCGTTTGCGACCGTTCTTTAAAGTATGATTTTTATGATGAAGGAAAAAGTCGACACCAAGGTTAGGACGCAGACCAGAAGACGAAAGCACGTGTCTTGTTCTGTAATCTATAAGGTGGGCTTTCCTATATATCAAATAAAACGAGCAATGCTCGAAAACCTTTTCTTTATCGCTTTGATAATCGTGTTTTCAAAGTGATAATCTTGGCATGAACTGTTTTGTGTTTTATGTGAGTTCTCTTGTACCTTATGAGTTAATCAAAAGGGGTTAACTAACGATCGGCTCTGAGTTAGTCAAAAGGGGCTTTCCAGAGTTAGTGCACTTGTAGCCTGTGGTGTATGTGGTATCCTGTTGAGGGGTAGCCAGCTACGGTGAATTATGACTGGTCAAGATTTGAACGTAACATCTATGAAAAATGCTTGATCAAGCTACTTTATGAATGAAATGCAAATGTTTTAATAGGCACGGGCTCTTTTAAATGAAAACCCCGATGCGCTATAAAATGAGATGCCTGTTTATCTATACCAATGATTAAATTTTCGGCAATGTGCCCACTAAGTACTTTTGTACTTAGCCCTGCATATGTTTTCTAAATATGCAGGTTGAAGCGACAGCAGCAGTGGACGGTTGAGTTAGGGTTGAATAAAGATAGGAAAGACTTGTATTCATATCTCACTTTTTCGATGCTAAACTCGAAGACTTTTGTTGTATATATATTTAAATCACTGTAGCCTGAGTCCTGTTTATAACTTAGAAGCTTTTGATGTATCTTGCTCGAGTAATCTTTCGAGATTAACTCTTTCCTTTTGTTTATAAAGTCTTGTTCATTGAAGATAAGATGTCATGTATGTATGTTTATTCTTTCATCCCCCTTCTTCCCCGCTTCTTTAATCCAACCCCAGTCGTACCCCCGGCTTCTGCCGTCCCTCGAGATTTGGGGCTGTGACAGAGTGGTATAAGAGCAATCGTTTCTGCTCTGTATACAAGTCTTTCCTTCGAGTAGTAAGACAGAGCATTCGTTTCCGCTCTGGCCTTAAGTTGTTTTCTAGTGATACCACCGAGTTGTACCAGTCTTCTTTCGAGTCGTAAGATAGAGTATTTGATATACTCTATACCCGAGTCTTCTTTCAGTAGTACGATAGAGCATTTGTTTATGCTCTACCTCTAAGTCTTCTTTCAAGTTTTTATTCAAGTAGTGCGATAGAGCATTTGCGTATGCTCTACACTTGAGTCTTCTTTCAAGTAAAGTTATATCAGAACAATAAGATTAAGAATGTAGACGACAACTCAACCTCCCGCTACGTCAACTCAACGAAGGAAAGAAAGAAATAAAAGAAAGAGTTTCAAGAAATATGATTTCTTTCAAGAAATTTTTTGAATAATTATTCAATAAGTTAAGGACGAAATCAAGGTGCCAAATACAGAATTATTTTGAAAGTATATTAAATTATACTTGGTTATGTTATGTGCCTTATGTGAAATTATTTGCGCAATAATTTCTTATGTTTGAAAGTATTGTGGCACGAGAATCTAGACAAATCCTAGGGATTTTCCCTATTCATGAAAAACATAGACTTTGTTCTAAGGACTTCTCGATCCTTTGAGAACTTAGACGTTTAAGAAACGTGGCTTCAAATCATTCGAGAAATGATCGGAATGAGAAGAAAAGAAGACTTCGAAACAAGAAAGATACGATCGAGACGAAGAGGACAGAATAAAGGGAATCAAAGGAAATGAAGAAATAAGTGTTACTTCCGTACAAGTAACACGAACGAAGTCGCCTTTCAAATGGAGTTTGCTCCGTTAAAAAAACTCCAATAGGAGATTTGTTCTATTTACTAAGATCGAGTACAAATCTTAATTAATTGTCAATGATCGATAGATTTCGTCGACGACCCGAACTTGTGTTACACAAGTTATTCTTTAGCTATTATTCCATTACTTTTGGAATTTATTTATTTACTTCATAATTAAACGAAGAATACGATGAGTGCGAGCATTAAGTGTCGAGGATGACAAAGTCTTTTATAAACGAATGTCGTAAATGCGTAAGTGACATGAACAAAGTAGAATCATACTTTGTTTTAATAAAGTAAGAATCGTTCGGAAATTTCCCTTAAGAAAGAAAAAAAAATATAAAAGAATAATAATATAAAGGATGGAAATAAGATCTTGAAATTTTATTTCTATATATTGTTTAAGAGCAATTTTCTTTAAAATTGCTAAGGTATCTAAGATAAGTTTATTATTTTAAGTGTCGGCGATATTACAATTGAATAAGGAATATTCTATTGTAATTTAAGATTTTCTATAAAAGATAAGTTATTACCTTAACCGTTACTGATCCGTGTTTCTATAAGATGGCCGGGTGAATGGTTACCACTCGGAAGAGCCAGCCCTTACCTCAGCGTACCTTAGTGGATGTGATACGGGATAAGTATCATAATTACATGTCAGACCCGGATAAGAAGGATGTCGGGCAGATAGTGAGCAACTTCTCGACCGTATACTATGCAGCATGGCATTTTATTTCAGCAAACCAGGCCATGTCCGATTTAATTTATCAGCTACTAGACGAGTGATATAGTTGGGCGCACGACATCGCATGATATTACCTAGGATTGTTCGACGATGACATTGAGCCAGCGGGGGATTACCAGGGTTTTGCCTTAGCTATCCATAGGCGCTTCTTCCGTAGCAGGTTCATGATGGCAGATCCTCTTATGCCACCTTTTTCCTACCGTCATTTTCCAGCGATTACCGAGCCTGAGTCTCTTGACTTAGACCCAGTGATGGCCGATTTATTGGAGATCTCGACAGATTTTGTACCTAGCGAGGAGTGGGATTTAGTGGTAAAGTTTTTTAGAGATAGACGAGGAGACCGTAGTTATACCACAGTTACCGTTTTCATCTAGACCACTTGAAGAGTTGGTTCCAGGACCGGGATTAGTTGAGATTGACGCAGAGACAGCTGCCTTGTTAGGATTATCTACACCTTTACTACCCGAGCCTAGTGTGAGGGTTCGAGGACAGTTCAAGACTGGACGAAGGTACCAGGAGTCAGATACAGAGATTACGGCCACGCTACAACTACCACCACCTTTGACTCCAATAGACGAGAATTGTGCGAGATGGGCGACAGATAGAGATCAGTTTGAGGCAGGACCATCCAGAGTCCGTTCTAGGGACGAGTACGGGTCCGGTTCTATTCCTGAACACCTTCCTTCCTTGAAGAAGCATACAGTAGTGATCGATGACGATTGTTTGGATTTAGACGCAGAGAAGATTGGTTCAGAGATACCTTCACCACCCCCACTTATACTTCTTGACGGTACCACCTTGAGGACAGACGAGGCACTACAGCTCGTCTTCGGTTCAGAGTCAGAGAAGGATTCGGATGAGAATCCTGACGGCTTACCGGCCGCAGAGGACAGTGTTTGGCACGACCACAGTTAGATGAGCGGAGCATACCAGACGCATAATAGTATTCTTAGTAGTTCTTCCTTGCCTTGTGCATAATTGGATCAGTAACTAGTTCCTTTGTAGTACTTCTACGGATACGAAATTTTATGACTCATTTCCGTTCCAGCACTTCTAGTGGGTACAGGGTTTACTGTACAGACAGGCAGTTAGCCTAGTATAGACTCGTAGTGGTCTAGTTTCTGTATAAGTCCTCGTTGGAGGCAAAATAAATATTCTTTTTAAATATATATATATATATATATATATATATATATATATATATATATATATATACGACCGTGCAAGAGTTTTACCACAAGAAAATCCCTCAAATTTGTGTAATGAAAACCGGAACGTTGAAAGAACTCGCGTAACGAGAGTTTAATTTAACTCCGAAAGTTGAAAGTTTACAAAGGTTAATATCGAAATTATTACAGATCTCTCTTACGTGAACTTGTTAAGTTTGGAAAGGGGTTTAGTAAGTAAATAAAAGACTTAAGAGCAAGCGCTAATGAGAATTCTCGTTTCTTATAGAACCAAAATGCCGCCGAAAGTAAGTAACAATCAAAGAGGATTTGGTAATCCTAGAGGGTACAGTGGAGGTCAAGGACAGCGAGAACGCATAGGAGAACGTAATCATCAAGCAAACCAATTTCTTCTGCCACCTCCACAACAACGTAACATTGAGGATTTATTCTTCCGAAGAAATCCGCCGGTTTTTAAGGGATCTAGTAACCCGAGCGACGCTGAGCTTTGGGTACGATCAATCGAAGGAATTTTTGAGCTTCTAGGATGTACGGATGAGGAACGCCTTGCGTGTGTTGCGTTTCAACTAGTCAGACCAGCTAACTATTGGTGGAAGGCTAGACAGGAAGCTATGCCGATGGGGCAAACGACTAAATTTACCTGGCATAACTTTAAGGGAGCATTTTATGATAGGTATGTATTCGATCAAGTGGCTGCTGAAGAAGAAATAACAAAGGAATTTCAAGGAGAACTCAAACGTAAATTGGAAATAGCATTAACTAGCCAAGAGGGGCTAAGCTATACAGAATTATTGGAACGAATTCAAGAGATAGAGGCAGTGATGCCGGATCAGAAAAGGATTCCAGCGTTCCCACCAATACCGACCCAGATTTCAACCCAAGACCTTTCCAATAACAATAACAACTGTAAAGGAAAAAGGAAATGGGAAGGAGAAAGCAGCAGTGACTGCTATCAGCATCACAATAATCAGGGAGGGAACAACCAAGGAGAAATCATGGTACCTACTTGTCTTAGGTGTAATTGGATGCATTTTGGAAATTGTCCAGTAAACATTGACGGATGCTTTAGCTGTAGGCAGAAGGGACATGTGAAAAGAAATTGCCCGAAACCGTTACCAGCAATTGGAACCAATCAGCATGATCGGCGTAACCAAAGAAAGAATGCTATTCCAGCATGTCCTACATGCAATCGTGTACACTACGGTGTTTGTCTGGCGAACCTAGGTGTCTGCTTCAACTGTGGACAGGAGGGGCACTTTAAGAGGGATTGCCCAGGACAGCTGCAAGCAGTGGAACAGAAGCAGGATGTTCTTGATTGTCTCAACTGTAAGAAGAAACATTACGGTGTTTGTCTAGCCGGCACGAGAAATTGTTTTCAATGTGGACAGATGTGACATAGGAAGAGGAATTGCCCAATACTGTTTCCAACAGTGGAACCAAACCAGTATGGTCAACCCCAACCCTTAGGAACCATCCAGACCCAATCACAGCAACAACCGACACCACAATAAAATGAATGGGCATGCGTGGTTTGGCAGGAGAAGCGAAATGAAGGCAAAGGAAATGTGGCAGGTGTTGGACGAATTTCAGCAAAAAAAAAAAAAAAACTTCCCCGTCATAATTTTTGCTTCATTTTAGAGACTTATATTCGGTTGTTATTAGTACCTGTTAACCTTTAGGAGTAGAACTAGAAGCGCTAATCGTGAAATAAGAACAACTACGCTTCAGGGAGTGACGATAATCTCAGAGAATTATTTTCCTTAGTTGCGCTTGAACGTAAAATTTATTTGGGGTCTTTTTAAGGTCATAGCAAACAATTGGAACGTGATAAATGTTCGACATGGATATAATCCTAGGATGGACTGGTTGTCAGAGAAATATGCCACGACTCTCTGCAACGAGAGAGAAATCTCTTTTTAACTGCCGGGTAGAGAGCCGACCGACTTTTACGGGTTTTCGATGGGTAGAGAAGTACTAATAATATCAGCGCTACAAGCCACGAAGTTGAAAAGGAAGAAGGGTACCACAACCTACCTCGTGTACCTAGACGGAGAACCAGGAGCTAAGAAGACCGTTCAGGACGTAAAGGTAGTGAATGCATATGGCGATGTTTTCCCAAAAGTTTTTCCAGGATTGCCACCCCAGATCGTTACGCAATTTTCACGATCGACTTAGAGCCAGAAACAGCATAAGGGTGCAGGAGTCTTTTCAAATATAGCTTTGAGATCAGAGTATCATCAGTTAGGAATCAAACTCGAAGACATACCTAAGATAGTTTTTAGAACCCGATATGGCCATTACGAATTCCTAGTAATGCCATTTGTTTTGACCAACGCCCTGCGGTATTCATGGATCTCATGAATAGGGTTATTTCACCCGTATTTAGATAAATTTGCCATAGTATTCATCAACGACATTCTCATTCACTCAAAGAATGAGAAAGAACGCGCAACAATTTTCCACGAATATCAGACCTACGATGTAACTAATGCAAGGATGGAGAAGCGATAGCCTATGTGTCACGAAAATTTCAATTTTATAAAGTTGAGTATCCCAACCTATGACCTAGAACTCGCAACCGTTATGCATGCACTGAAAATTTGGACACACTAGTTATATGGTGTAAGAGTTAAGATCTTCACAGATCACGAAAGTCTGGAGTACTTATTCGAGCAAAAGAAATAACATAAGGCAAAGAAGATGGCTCGAATTAGATAAGACTTATGATTGTGAAATTATTACCATCTAGGAAAAGCCAAGCGTTAGAATAGACACGCTGAGTCGTAAGACTCCAACTAAGTTTAGGTATCTCTTCATCGAAGAAGAAACACTTGTGCGAGAATCCGAGATGATGGATATAGAAGTGCTCGAAACATCAGCAACGATCACAGGTCGAACAACGGCACTGGTAACAACACCAAATTATGAGGAAGAGTGATGAGAGACAAAGGAAGAACGAGTTGATCAAAGAGCTACGACTGAGGATAAGAACGAAGGTACCAGAGGATTATTATGAAACAACGTAATACGATATCATCAGTAAAACTCCCGATATGTTATATGCAGCACACCCAGGGTATATGAAGATGTATCCAGATCTAAGAAGAAATTTCTGGTGGAATGGACTAAAACAAAACGTTGCCTCGTTTGTGGAAAGACGTTTGGCTTATCAACAAGTAAAGGCTTTACATCGACGACCGTATGGATTGTCGCAGCCATTGGATGTCCCAGAATGGAAATGGGAAAGATAGAGTTAGAGATTTTGTGGCAGGCTTGCCTAAGTCCAGAAAAGGAAACACTGCCGTCTAGGTAGTAATTGATGGACTTACAGAATCAGCTCACTTTCTACCGATTAAGTTTACCTACGAGTCAGGAAAGTCAGCGCAGTCGAACGTCCGTGAGATTGTACATCAGCACGAAATACCAAAATTGATAATATGAGATAAAAAAAAATGCCAAACTTACTTCGCGATCTTGGATCACCATGCAGAAAGAGTTAGGAACCGCACTTAACTTCAGTACCGCTTTTCACCCTCAGACGGACGGCTAATCCGAGAGAAACGATTCTGATACTCGTTATTATGCTAAGGACAGTGGTATTGGATCGAAGCACAAATTGGGAAGATATCTTACACTTAGTCGAATTCGCGTATAATATTAGCTATCAAGCGACGATAGAAATGGCGCCTTATGAGGCTTTGTATGGAAGAAAATGCAAGTCACCACTTTATTGGGATGAAGTGGGTGAAAGAAAGAACTTAGGACCAGACTCGATTAATGAAATGATCGAGATCGTTCGACAGATTCGAGATAGGATGAAAGAATCCCAGAGCTGACAAAAGTCTTACGCCGATGATCGACGAACCAATCTTAGTTTTGAAGTTGGTGATAAGGTTTTCCTTAAGATTACGCCTTCAAAAGAAATCGTTAGATTCAACGTAAGGGTAAACTAATACCAAGGTTCTCAGGACCTTATAAGATTCTCGAGAAAATAGGACCGTTACTTATAAATTGTCCTTACCGTGAAATCTAGGAAGTGTCCTTATCATGTTTTCACATTTCGCAATTAAGAAAAACATGTCTATAAACCTAAGCACGTTATAAGTCAGCAAGACGTTGTTCTTGAATCTGACTTAAGTTATGAAGAGAAGCCGATATCGATTTTGGATGGAAAAGCGCGAAAATTTAAGTAACCAAGTCGATTCGATTGGTAAAGATATTACAAGTTTATCACGAGCAAGAAGAAGCCAAGTGAGAGCTCGAAGAAGATTTCAGGAAGAAGTACCCCGAACAGTCTAAAGGAGATATGCAAATTTCGGGACGAACTTTTTCGTAAGGGGGGTAGGATGTAATACCCCGGAAAATTTCTACTGCGTTAAAAATTTAAAGTTAATAATAATTATGGCTTTACATGCCTAAGATCATGAAATTAAATTCTAAGATTTACGGTGAAATTCGTTTCCGAAAATAATTTTCAGAAATCGGACGAACGACTATTGTATTAGGGTTTTCGCGTCGGTTAAGTTTTTCGCCCGAAAACTCGGAATCGAATTCCGTCAGAATTTACATTCACTTTTTCTTCGAGACGAGTTCACCGGAGAAAGTTAATTTTTATGATTTTTTGGACGAATTTTGGACTGTGATGTCCCGACTTTTTCTCGAATTTTGAAAAACGAATTAAGTTTTCCGAGTACGTGAATAATTTCCAATCTAACGGACGAATTAGATTTTATCGATTCCGTAACCAACTAAGAAAGTATTTCTCGATTTTTATATTGACGTTTAAGAGCCAGAAACGAGATTTTATCGTCAAATAATTCCTCGCCAAACATGTCTTAGCGAGTCACCACTACTTTGTGGGATATTTTTCTACTTTATGACTCACCAAAAATGAGTCATCACCCTCCCCCTTCTTCCCTCCTTTACCGCCACCCCACCTCCATTCTCACTCTCATTTTCTCTTCATCATCTCCTCCATTGAAGCTCAACCTCAAGCTTTCTTCAAGAGCCCAAGTCTCTCGTCTACCAATCATTTTCATTTCCGAATCCACAATACGAAAGGTAAGAACTTCGTCTATCATTTGAACTGAACAAATCTCTTTTCCCCCATTTTTATTTTTGTTCGAAAATTTGGAGGATGATTAGCATTTGATTTCTTGATCGATACATGTTCTAGGATGATTAGAATCGAGTTCTACGGATCAAATCATGAAGAAAAATCAAGAACCCTAACCCCTATTTATTACCGAAAATTTCAGATTTTAGGGCTTTTGATTCATGCTCGATTTCCTCGTCAATTGAATGTTAGATTAGTGTTTCTTATGATGTTAATTGATCGTATGAATTGTTTTAGATTTTTCTAAAAATAAAATCCAAAACCTAAGAGATGAAGAAGGCTCGATTTAGGTTAGTAAATGTTATGATATGCTCGATTGTTTAATGGAAATGAGATATACGATGCATGAGGTCGAATATTTATTAAATTGAGATTTTTCTAAAAATATTAGGTAAAGTATAAGAGACAAAAATCCATAAATAAACCGAGTTTGGTTAATGAGTTAAGGATATGGATCACTTACTAATGAGTCTTGATAGATGTCGGATAATGTTGTAGAATTTAATCGGATTCTATTAACGTTGAAATTTTGGTAAGAAACGAAGCAACGAGCCTAAGTATCGATAGAAAAGTCGAACCAAGAAAATAATTGGATATTAATGAATCTTATCGTTAAGTGAACAAGTTCGTAGTTGACGACGTGTTAATCCGAGTTATGAAATGATAGGTTATAATTGAAACCGAGAAATTAGGAATTGAATTAGGAACTTGAATTGGTTTAGTAATTGTATAGTTTGAACGACGAGTTTTGATCATCGTGTTTATAATCGAGAAATAGAAAGGGGTTTATCACGTATAATGATACGAGGTGACTGCCTTGGGTCAGTTTTTGTGCGAAAATAAAAGTGTTTAAGCTTTAATCGAACCTAGAAAAGAGAGCGTCGATTTTATCAAGCCTTAGGGTTAACTCGGCAGTTTTTGCGACGTTCCACGGAAACTGCGATATCTCCTAGCTCGTTAATCGGAATCGAGATCCGCGAATTGGAGAGTAAACTAGACACCCGTACCTTTCTTTTGGTATAAGATTAGACCCCTGTTTCACACACCCCTGTTATGGACAGACTTACTGACCTCGTGCAGTGCATATTTAAAATGTAGTTTCTTAAGTTGAACTCTTCCCAACTTGAACTCTTTCGATCTTTTTAGTCGTTTCAAGTTATCGACTACCTTCTTTCTACCGACCTAAAGTGTCGAGTACAGAACCGAGTGAGCGTCAAACGAGATGCATTCATATCTCGTTTCTTTTTTTTAACTAAAAGAGTTTAGTTAGCGTGCAAATGCCTAAAACGTCTAAAGAACAAAAACTTAATCCGATTCTTTTCGTATTCGTTTATCGTTTGCGACCGAGCTTCAAAGTATGATTTTTACGATGAAGAAGGAAGTCGACACCAAGGTTAGGACGCAGACCAGAAGACGGAAGCACGCGTCTTGTTCTGTAATCTATAAGGTGGGCTTTCCTATATATCAAATAAAACGAGCAATGCTCGAAAACCTTTTCTTTATCGCTTTGATAATCTTGTTTTCAAAGTGATAATCATGGCATGAACTGTTTTGTGTTTTATGTGAGTTCTCTTGTACCTTATGAGTTAATCAAAAGGGGTGAACTAACGATCGGCTCTGAGTTAGTCAAAAGGGGCTTTCCAGAGTTAGTGCACTTGTAGCCTGTGGTGTATGTGGTATCCTGTTGAGGGGTAGCCAGCTACGGTGAATTATGACAGGTCAAGATTTGAACGTAACATCTATGAAAAATGCTTGATCAAGCTACTTTATGAATGAAATGCAAATGTTTTAATAGGCACGAGCTCTTTCAAATGAAAACCCCGATGCGCTATAAAATGAGATGCCTGTTTATCTATACCTATGATTATGTTTTCGGCAATGTGCCCACTAAGTACTTTTGTACTTAGCCCTGCATATGTTTTCTAAATGTGCAGGTTGAAGCGACGGCAGCGGTGGATGGTTGAGTTAGGGTTGAATAAAGATAGGAAAGACTTGTATTCATATCTCACTTTTCCGCTGCTAAACTCTAAGACTTTTGTTGTATATATATTTAAATCACTGTAGCCTGAGTCCTGTTTATAACTTAGAAGCTTTTGATGTATCTTGCTCGAGTAATCTTTCGAGATTAACTCTTTCCTTTCGTTTATAAAGTCTTGTTCATTGAAGATAAGATGTCATGTATGTATGTTTATTCTTTCATCCCCCTTCTTCCCCGCTTCTTTAATCCAACCCCAGTCGCACCCCCGACTTCTGCTGTCCCTCGGAATTTGGGGCTGTGACATATCGTAAATAAACAAACTTTAAAACTCGATCGCAACGATAAAAGAAACAGGAAATCCAAATCGGTTTTAGTCTTTTAGGCCTTTGCACTTTACTACTTTCTTTTGATTAACGAATAAACGAGACTCGATAAATTCTCGTTTATAAACTGACTCGGTTGATTACTAGACACTTATGTCAGTAGATAAAGGATGTCGATAACTTATAACGACTTAAAAGTTCACAAGGAACGAAGTTGAAAAGGATTCAACTTAAGAAATTAAGTTTTTGGAAACTTCCTGCACAAGGCAGTGGTTCTGGAGTTCGCACAGAACAGAGAACTTTAAAACAGGGAATGAAATTTATACCAAAAGAAAGCTAAGGATGTCTAGTTTACTCTCCAATTTATGGATCTCGATTTCGGTAAGCGAGCTAGGAGTTATGACAGTTTCCGTGTAAGGTCGCAAAACAGTCCACGCGAAACCCTAATGCTCGATAAAACTCGATGCACGAATCCCTAGGTTCGATTAATGCTATTCCACTTTTATTCTTACGAAATTTCCATCTTAATGCAGTCAATATGCAATATCTTTTATGACAAATTCCTTCATATCTCTCGATTACAAACTCGACGTATAATTCATCGTCTTTCAACTAATTCAATTACTAAACCAATTCAATTTCAAAATTCAAAATCAATTTCTATTTCAACTTCTCGTTTATAAACTATAACTCAAATCATCTCGTATCTCGGATGGAAATATCGTCAACTACAATATCGTTCGTCAAACGACAACAATCATTAATATGAAATTGGTTTTCCTTATTCGACTTTTCTATCGGCATTTAATCTCGTTTCTTCGTCTCTTATTAAAATTCCAATCTTCTTAGAATTCATTCAAATTTTCCGGTTACGATCATTAACTAGCAAGATTATCATATAATCGAATCATAGACCTAAATCATTATTCATTCTCGACTTATCGACGATTCTTCGTCTCTTAGCGAAAATCCGACGTTCTCCGATTTCGTTCAAACTTTACAATATCGATCATCATCTATCTAGAATCATTAATACGTAAACCATATACTCAAAATATTAACGAGTCTCAACTTATTGTCGGGTTTTCGTCTCTTACGATTTTCATTTTATTTTTAGAAAAATTCCAAATAATTATATAATCATCCTCAAACATACTACATACCATTTCTATTATCATTTCATGCGAATCATAACATCTTCTACATCAAATCATTAATTCTTCATCTCTTACATTTCTATTTTTATTTTTAGAAAATTCTAAATTAATTCATGAAATCATCTATCATCATATAGAACAAGAATCCATCACTCAATCCTCAAGAAAATCAAACTACATCAAACCCCTAAATCCTAGAAAAATTTCTGTAATAACAATTTATATAGGAGGGATGATTTCTTCATGATTTCAATCCATAGAACCATTCCTAAGCATCTAACAACATGTATTAAACAATGATTCATCATGCTTCTTCATCCTCTATATTTTTCGAAAAAACAAATTGATGGAAAATAATTTTTGTTCGGTTCAATACGTAGAAGAAGTTCCTACCTTGTCTAATGTTCAATTCCTTTTGCTCGAAAAAGTACTTCAAAATCTTGTGGTCCGTAAAAATCTCAACCCTAACACCATAGAGACGGTGTCTCCAAATCTTCAGCGCATGCACAACGGCTGCTAGTTCTAAGTCATGGGTTGGATACTCAACTTCATGAGGTCGAAGTTGTCGTGAAGCATAAGCTATCACCTTTCCATCTTGCATCAATACACAACCTAATCCGTTCTTCGAAGCATCTGTATAGACCACGTATTCCTTATTCGCTTCTGGCAGAGCTAACACTGGTGTTGTGGTTAACTTTTCCTTGAGTGTCTGAAAACTCTTATCGCATTCGTCCGTCCATCTGTACTTGTTTTCCTTCCTTAATAGTTGCGTCATAGGTCTAGCAATCGTAGAGAATCCTTCGATGAATCTTCTGTAATAACTGGCTAAACCTAAGAAACTTCTAATTTCGTTCGGACTTGTTGGCGATTTCCAATCGCGTACTGCCTCTACCTTGGCGGGATCTACCTTGATGCCTTCTGCTGATACTATGTGTCCAAGGAACATCACTTCCTTCCGCCAAAACTCGCACTTACTGAATTTGGCGTAAAGCTTCTCAGCTCTAAGCGTTTCTAAAACTATTCTCAAGTGTTCCTTGTGTTCTTCCTCATTCTTGGAGTAAATGAGAATGTCGTCGATGAATACTAAGACAAATTTGTCTAAGTATGGGTGAAAAATTCGATTCATGAGATCCATGAATACTGCGGGAGCTTTATAGAAAAAAGTAAGAAAGTTGTACAAAAAAGAAAATTTTATAGTACAAATAGGTTGATGGGAAAAAGAATTTTAGTTAAACCAAATGGCATAACTAGGAATTCATAATGGCCATATCTGGTTCTGAAAGCAGTCTTAGGTATGTCCTCGGGTTTGATTTTCAATTGATGATACCCAGATCTTAAATCTATTTTTGAAAAGACTCCTGCGTCTTTAAGCTGATCAAAAAGGTCTTCTATCCTTGGCAAATGATACTTATTCTTAAGGGTAATCTTATTTAGCTCTCGATAGTCTGTGCACATTCTCATAGAACCATCATTCTTTCTGACAAACAAAATAGGTGCTCCCCACGGTGAAACACTCGGTCTAATGAATCCAAGGTCTAACAATTCTTGCAGCTGGATCTTAAGCTCTTCTAGTTCTTTCGGCGCCATCCTATATGGGGCTTTCGATTTGGGGGCCGATCCTGGTTCTAAGTCAATCGAAAAATCTATGTGATGATCGGGTGGTAAACAACTTTTACGTCTTGAATGGTCTTCTCGGCTCCTGATTCTCCTACTAGGTATACGAGATAAGCTGTACAACCCTTCTTCTTCATCAACTTCTTGGCTTGTAGGGCATATATAATCGAAATTCTCTTGCCCATTGCAATCCCATGAAATTCTGTCGGCTCTTTTCCTGGTGGATGGAAAGAGATTTTCCTTTCGTTGCAGAGAATCGTGTCATAATTCTCAGACAACCAGTCCATTCCTAAGATTATATCTACGTCCCACATTATCATAACGTTCAAGTTGTTCACCTTAACCTTAAGAGTTCCAATTTCTAATTCTAGGTTAGAGCAAACATGCGTGGAAGTAGTGATCTCTCGTGAAGGTGTAGCTACACTCATAGCGTGTTCAGCTCGTACAGATCTGATATCTATGTTATCCGCACACGAACCAACAATAAAAGAATGCGATGCGCCAGTATCAAACAATATCTTGATAGGGATATTATGAAGTTTACTCATACCTGCTAGGTTTCCTTTTCCTTTATTCTGCGCACCCTGTTTGATCGCACATGCCCTTGCATTCTGTTGCTGTTGAGCGTGCTGCTGGAACTGCTGCTGGGTCATCTACTGCTGTGGCTGTGCTTGAATCGCCCTCAAAGGCTGGGGCTGTCCATACTGGTTCTGTCCTGCCGCTTGTAGTGGCTTCGGGCACTCTCTCTTCATATGCCCTTTATGTCCGCAGTTAAAGCAAACACCCATGCCTGCTTGACAAACACCGGGGTGCATCCTATTACACTTAGGGCAAACAGGAACGGTAACCCTCCCTGGGTTATTATTTCCATGGTTGAAATTCCTTTGTTGTCCTTGAGGCTGATTCTGCTGGTTATTTCCTCTCCCTAGCCCTGCTTGTCTATTTCTTTGTTAAAACAACCCTGACTGATTGTTTCCTTGCCACGGCCTCTTTTCATAGTTGTTGTCTTGATTCGGCTACTGAAAGCCTTGCTGATTGTCACTCCTCTGATTCCCTTGGTTATTGTAGTTTTGATTATAGCCACTGCTATTTATCCCTTCCCATTTTCTTTTTCCTTGGTAGTTGCTATTATTGTTGTTGTAATAGCTTCGGTTTTGATTCTGGGTTGGAGCTGGTGCGGTTGTTATTGCTTTTCTTTCATCAGGCACTACGGCCTCCATCTCTAGGGATCGTCCTAAAACTTCAGTGTAGCTCAGTCCTTCATGACTGGCTAACGCAATTCCAAACTCATGCTTCAGTCCCCCACGGAACTTCTTCGCTATCTTATCTTCGGTATCTACCTGAGCTGGCGCATACCTCGACAATTCATAGAACTTGGCGCCGTACTCAGTTACTGTCATCTTTCCTTGTTTTAAATTATAGAACTCAGCCTCTTTCTGAGCTCTATACGTCTTAGGTACGTACTTATCATACAGTGCTTCCTTGAATTCTTCCCAGGTATAACGAGCCAGGTGCTCCGCGGGTATAACCTTCTACCAAGCTTTCCACCAGTAGTCAGCTGGTCCGGAAAGCTAGAACGCGACACACAACAGTCGCTCCTCATCAGTTCATCTGAGGAGTTTGAAAATCCTTTCGATAGATCGCACCCAAAGCTCAGCATCGCTTGGGCTACCAGATCCGTTGAACATAGGTGGGTTACGTTTAAGGAACAAGTCCTCAATGTCACGACGGGGTGGTGGTGGAGGTGGTGATGGTGGTGGTGGGGTATCTTGCCTTTCTTGTTCCTCCTCTCTATCATTCTGTGCTGGACGTCTACCACGTCCCCTGGACCTACCAGGTCTTCCTCGGTTGTTAACTACTCTTGGCGGCATTTTTTTTTTGAAACTATAAGAACAAAACTCTTATTAGCACCTTACTTTTAAGCCTTCTTTTACTTTCTAACCCTTTTCCCTTGTTTAAGTTGGGAAAAGAAAACTGATAATAGCTTCGACACTTAGCTATTTAAACTTTTAACTTCTCGGTTAAACCAGAATATTCATCTAAACTTTCTCTTCTAATCGCACTTAGAAGAAACTTTTCATAAGGTCCAAGCCGACTCTCGGGTCATCATATATATATTATATACATGTCAAAAAGAATACTAGTTTTGCCTCCAACGAGGACTTA
This sequence comes from Schizonepeta tenuifolia, assembly GCA_029490685.1. Taxonomy (NCBI): domain Eukaryota; kingdom Viridiplantae; phylum Streptophyta; class Magnoliopsida; order Lamiales; family Lamiaceae; genus Schizonepeta; species Schizonepeta tenuifolia. The sequence goes on along the minus strand of CM055956.1, from coordinate 78,936,058 downwards.
TACAAAAATTTAGACTACGACTAGTCTAAACTAGGCTAACTGCCTATCTATATACCGGGTGCACTAACAAGTTGCATCTCCGTATTTACTGGAAGTACTAGAACGGAAACGATCCCAAAAACTTCGTATCCGTTTAGAGTACTACAAAAGGAAGTCTACTGATCCGACTATGTACAAGATAGAAAGAAACTTCTACTACTACTACGCGTCTAAGACGCTCTGCTCAACAAGCTGCAGTCGAGTCACTACTGCCCTCTACGGCCTGCAACTCCTCGGGGGCTCAGGGTCCTCCTCGGGGTCGTCCTCCATCGGATCCTCCTCCGGATCCTCTTCCGGATCCTCCTCAGAATCTGAACCAAAGACGAGCTGCAGTGCCTCGTCAATCCTCAAAGTAGTGCCGTCCAAAAGTGTAAGTGGTGGTGGTGAAGGCACGTCTGAAGTATTCCTCTCGGAGTCTGAAACCAAGTAGTCCGAACTGGATACCACTGTACGCTTCTTCAGGGGAAGAAGGTGCTCAGGAAGTGAACTAGACGCGTACATCTCTGCAGAACGGGCCCTAGATGGCCCCGCCTCAAACTGTCCCTAGACTCTCGTCCACTCAGCACAAATCTCCTCAAGTGGTGTAAGAGGAGATGGTAACTCTAGCATCGCAGCCAGCTCTGCGTCTCTCTCTAAGTACTCGTCTCCAAGAACCAATCCCTCACTAGGTGAAAGCACTGGCGGCAGCTCCAACAGTGCGGCAAAATTTGGGTCTAGGGTTATCGTCTCAGGCTCAAACTCGGGCACAGACTCTGTCGGAACGTGAAGGTAGGGAAGGTGCTTCTCAACCAGGATAGTCCACATGACCCGACTATGAAAGAATTGCCTATGTATGGCTAGGGCAAAACCAGAGAAGTCACCGATCGGCTAGGGGTCGTCACCGATCAGTGCAATGTGGTACCAGGCTATGGCATGTGCCCAACCATGCCACTCGTTGGGCAGCCGTACAGTTAGATCGGCTATCGCCTGACTCTCAGAGACAAAGTGACGGGCTGCGTAGAAGCGTGCAGCGAAGTCACTAACCAATTGCCCGATATCATGGTTCGAGTCCACCTCATAGTCGTAGTACTCGTCTAAAATCTCGTCCACTACTGTACGCTGTCTGAAAGGTCGACTCTTCCGAGCCGTAACACGTGTAGCAGGCATCCTACAAAGTTTTTTAAGAGAACACGGATCAGTATCTGGTAGGATAATTAACATATCTTAAAGAATTCTTAAATCACAATTAGAATATTCCATTATTCAAATTGCAACACTTAACCACTTAATCACAGCTTATCTTAATCATCTAGCAATTTTCAAGAAATTGCACTCAAACAATCACATAAAAAAAAATTCAAGGTTTCATTTTCATCCTTTTACTTATTATTCTTTTACTTTCTCACTTTATTTCTTCCTCGAAGAAAATTTCTTAACGATTTCTTTCCATTCTTTTAACTTATCAACTTATTTATTCTTATTCTTCTTATTATTCTTTATTTTATTTCCTTAAAAGGAAACTCTTACGGCTTTCATTTTCAAAAACAAGTCGACTCCAACGAGTCTGTTGTTCATGTCACTTTACGCAGGTGACATTCGTTTATTCGCTTTGATTCCCTTTATTTTGTCCCTTCCGATCCGATCGTTTCTTGGATATCTTAGAACCAACGTTTCTTAGAACGTCTATGTTCTCAAAGAATCGGGAAGGCCTTAAAATTCGTCTAAATTCTCATGCCAACAAAACATTTTGAATAAAGAAATTATAACTCATATAATTTCACATACTTTCACATAGTATAGTATTCATGCTTTCACATAGTTCACGTAATATCACAAAGTATAACTTTTATACTTAATCACATTCATACTTGGCATACTTTATTCATATCATACTTGCATACTTATTCATATCATACTTGCATACTTTATTCACAAATTCTTGCATACTTTAATCAAAAATTTCTTCTCAAAAGAAATCATACTTCTGAAATTCTTTTCTTACTTTCTTTCTTTGGTTGAGTCGACATAGCGGGAGGTTGAGTTGTCGTCTACACTCTTATACTTAGTGTTACGACCTAACTTTTACTTGAAAGAAGACTCAGGTGTAGAGTATATACAAATACTCTATCTTACTACTTGAAAGAAACTTGTATGCAGAGTAGAAACGATTGCTCTGATACCACTCTATCACAGCCCCAAATCCCGAGGGACGGCAAAGCCGGGGTGCAACTAGGGGTTGGATTAAAGAAGCGGGGAAGAAGGGGGATGAATAAGAATAAACGAATAAACAGACATTAATAACAGAATAACTTCTATGAATAAGACTTTATTTAAAAGAAAGAGTTCATCTCGAAGGATCACTCGACAAGTTGTTCAAAAAGGAACGAAGTTCATTGTACGGGGCTTAGACCCAAAAGATAGATACATTATCTCAAAAAGATTGGGCAGCAGAAAGCGTAAAGCTTGATACAAGTTCTTTATTCTAATTACGACTCTTAACTCAACATCAACCACTCGCCGCTCCCGTCACTCAACCTGCACATTTTATAAAACAATATGTAGGGCTAAGTACAAAAGCACTTAGTGGGCACATTGCCGAAAACATATCATAAGTATAGATAAATCAGGCATCTCATTTCTGTAGCACATCGGGATTTTTCAATAAATACCCGTGTCTACTAAACATTTTCTTTCTCATTTTCACAACATGGCTTGATCAAGCACTTTTCTGATAGATGTTACGTTCAATCTTGCCCAATAATTATCACCGTGGCTGGCCACCCCTCAACAGGGTTCCACACACAACGGCTACTGTGTACACTAACTTTGGATAGCAGATCGGCTACTCAAAGTCCGATCGTTTTAGTTAGCAGGTCGGCTAACTAATAATTCTGGATAGCAGTCGGCTAACTCAGAAGGGTACAAGAGAACTCACATAAAAAACAAAATATTTCATGCTCTGATTATCACGTTGAAAACACAATTATCAAGCTGTAAATAAAGATTTTCGAGCATCGCTCATTTTATTTCGTATATAGAAAAACCCACCTTACTGATTACAGAACTACTATAGCTTCCGTCTTCTGTCTTCCGTCTTATCCTTAGCACTGACTTCCTCCTTTTATCGTATATAAACAAACTTTAAAACTCGATCGCAACGATAAAAGAAACAGGAAATACGAAATCGGTTTTAGTCTTTAGGCCTTTGCACTTTACTACTTTCTTTTAATTAACAAATAAACGACAATCGATAAATTCTCGTTTATAAACTGACTCGGTTCATTACTCAACACTTAGGTCAGTAGATAAAGGATGTCGATAACTTATAACGACTTAAAAGTTCACAAGGAACGAAGTTGAAAAGAATTCAACTTAAGAAATTAAGTTTTTGGAAACTTTCATGCACAAGGCAGTGGTTCTGGAGTTCTCACAGAACAGAGAACTTTAAATAGGGGATGAAATTTATACTAAAAGAAAGCTACGGATGTCTAATTTACTCTCCAATTTACGGATCTCGATTTCGTTAAGCGAGCTAGGAGTTATGACAGTTTCCGTGTAAGGTCGCAAAACAGTCCGCGCGAAACCCTAATGCTTGATAAAACTCGAACGCACGAATCCCTAGGTTCGATTAATGCTATTCCACTTTATTCTTACGAAATTTCCATCTTAATGCAGTCAATATGCAATATCTTTTATGACAAATTCCTTCACATCTCTCGATTACAAACTCGACGTATAATTCATCGTCTTTCAACTAATCCAATTACTAAACCAATTCAATTTCAAAATTCAAAATCAATTTCTATTTTCAACTTCTCGTTTATAAACTATAACTCAATCATCTCGTATCTCGGATGGAAATATCATCAACTACAATATCGTTCGTCAAACGACAACAATCATTAATATGAAATTGGTTTTCCTTATTCGACTTTTCTATCGGCATTTAATCTCGTTTCTTCGTCTCTTATTAAAATTCCAATCTTCTTAGAATTCGTTCAAATTTTCCGGTTACGATCATTAACTAGCAAGATTATCATATAATCGAATCATAGACCTAAATCATTATTCATTCTCGACTTATCGACGATTTTTCGTCTCTTAGCGATTTCGTTCATTACTTTACAATATCGATCATTATCGATCTAGAATCACTAATACGTAAACCATATACTCAAAATATTAACGAGTCTCAACTTATTGTCGGGTTTTCGTCTCTTACGATTTTCATTTTATTTTTAGAAAAAATTCTAAATAATTATATAATCATCCTCAAACATACTACATACCATTTCTATTATCATTTCATGCAATCATAACATCTTCTACATCAAATCATCAATTCTTCATCTCTTACATTTCTATTTTTATTTTTAGAAAATTCTAAATTAATTCATGAAATCATCTATCATCATATAGAACAAGAATCCATCACTCAATCCTCAAGAAAATCAAACTACATCAAACCCCTAAATCCTAGAAAAATTTCGGTAATAACAATTTATATAGGAGGGATGATTTCTTCATGATTTCAATCCATAGAACCATTCCTAAGCATCTAACAACATGTATTAAACAAAGATTCATCATGCTTCTTCATCCTCTATATTTTCGAAAAAAACAAATTGATGGAAAATAAGTTTTGTTCAGTTCAATACGTAGAAGAAGTTCTTACCTTGTCGAATATGAACTCGGAAATAGGAATGATCGGTAGATGGATGACTTGTGAAGCTTGAGAAAGCTTGAGGAATGAAGAACAATGGAAGAAAGTGAGAGAGAGATGAGAGAGAGGGAGATGGCGGAAATGGGAGAGGAAGAAGAAGAGAGAAAAGGCTTAGGTGTTATGTTACTATTCCATAAAGTAAATAAAGATCTAACAAGGGTGGTGAGTCACACATAAGAGGCAGTTTAGGGTAGGATATTTTGTCGAAATATCGCATTTTACGGGTCTAATACGACGTTATAAAATCGAAAATTAAAACCTTAGACGGTTACGTATTTGACGAAATCTAATTCGACCGATAGATTAGAAATAAATCACATACTCGGAAAACATAATTCGTTTTTCAAAATTTGATAAAAAGTCGGGATAAGACAGTCCAAAATTCGCCCGGAAAATTAATAAAAACTGACTTTCTCCGTTGAACTCGTATCGAAGAAAAAGTGAATGTAAAGTCTGACGGTTTTTTGATCTGAGTTTCGGACGAAAATTTTATCGGACGCGGAAAACCTTAATACAGTAGTCGTTCGACCGACTTCTGGAATTTATTTTCAAAAACGGATTTCACCGTCAGTCTTAGAATCGAAAATCCTTAACTTAGGCGTGCATAGTCTTAATTAATAATTAAATTTTTATTTTAGCGACGGAATAATTATCCGGGGTATTACACAGCCGATCAATACGACGAATATCTGCACTGTGGAGATACAATGGGCAATAACATCCTCAAGAATTTCTGTCGGGCCATCAGATCTGCTTCCGGTGACTACTATTTGAGGCGGCCAAAACGAGGCTGACATAACTCGGATCACTGCATTGCACGAGAGGACGCACGACTTTCCCGGAATGCTTGGAAGCATCGACTGTATGCACTGGCAATGGAAGAATTGTCCAACGGGTTGGAGAGGAAGGTACACTGGACGAAAGGTGATGGTCCCGATACGAGTTACTGGTGTATGGGGGGGGAATACACCAGTTAGGATTTTTAAAATTAAACTCTTGAAAATTACTTCAACCGAGTAAAAAGACTCAGTTGGAATCTCACAGCTGAGTAAGCAACCTCAGCTGGAAGAGTGGTGCTGGTGCGGAATGTGGTGGAAAATAAACTCGTAAAACAACTCACGCTTTTATGGACGGTTGGTCAAAAACCAAACAGTTGAGAATGTGCAGATGCGGTTTGTATGCTGGTTAGTCAGTCAGAAGAGAATGCAAGAAATAACTGAATAAAGAAAAACACAAGCACACAGAGAATTAATGTGGTTCAGAGCTAACACTTCTACGTCCACGGGGAGTTGTGAGTCCACACAACTCTGTCCAAGTTCTTCTGGACAACCCACTCAGCTTACGCGGGCTGAGCAACCGTTAAGGATAAGTTTGCGGGTACTTATCAACCTTACAGTTTAGTTTTCGGGTACTAAACGACCTAACTACTCAGTTGCAGAAAGAGTAGGATCCTAAATCTTTTCAGGTGAACGAAAATGGTGTTCCAACTAAAAGCTCGAACGTGAAGTGAACTATGATCTAACTCTCTACGAACTCTCACTAAGTGATGTTCTCAAGGTTCGATCTAAAGACACAAAAACTAACTAACTCTAGAACTCTCAACAGGTGATGTTCTAAGAGATTTAGTTCAGCTCGTGAAGAATATTGCTCTTTCTTCTTTCGCTCTCTGGTTTCTTCTCGCGTGTGTGTCTTGTCTTCTTCGAATGAATGAAGGCCTCTATTTATAGGCGGAGAGTATCAACTAGCCGTTGGAGGAGCTGTTGATCTCTGTTCTTTGAAAGTGATGGCTTGTCTCTGATCTCTGCAGACTTTCCCGATATGGCATCTGTGCTCTTCTGCTTTCCAT
>CM055956.1:78780579-78928971 GCA_029490685.1 Schizonepeta tenuifolia | reverse complement strand
AGGTGGCCAAAACACCTGGCCATAAATCACTGAAGTAGGGGCTGACCCCCAACTTCTATTAATTTGTTCCGAATTGGTGACATAAAAGAAGATTTGTACAATAGGTTCATTTTTGGTGCCATTTTATTGCTTTTTTCCTTTACCATGACCAAACAATCTGCAACATAATTCAAACATAACACAAGTCAGAATAAAAAAGTAAAATGTAATACTATCGAAAAGATAATTTAGTAACAAACGTTATAAAATGGTAACGATTATGACTTAATCACACATAACCATTACTATATTTTTGATAACTATGGCCATTATTTTTTTTAGAGTTAATAAATTGTATATTCATCATATAAAACGAATGAATAATATTGATAAGTCCAAAACAATCAAAAACAATATACAAGAACAAGCATTTCATAATTCAATGATATATTTAAGCAAAATAAATATTATAAACACCAATTAGTAACAATTTTCATAATTCAGTATTATAATCAAGTTTTAATCCCAATTAAATTAATGTAAATATCTTTTCCCAATCTAAAGGAGTCGACCTATTTTTAATTTCCAACTAATAAGCAATTATTGTCAATCCAAACAAATTTAAAAAACATTTAAACTGATTATTTTCATACCTTTATTAAAATAGTACACGAAACATGAATAAGAAAGACATACCATTCAACAAATATCAGTCACGGTTATGAAAACAATAATTATGATCATAATGCGTGCAAATATCACCATGCCCTTTAACATAAAACGACATGATTTTACACCAAAAAAAAAAAAAAAAATTAAATCCACAACCCATCTTCTCTCTCTCGTCATGTTCATCTTCTCTCAAACCACATCTTCGACCACCACCACCATAACCCATCTTCTCCGACCACCACCACCACCACCACCACCCATCTATCGGTGAATGGCAGAATTTCTGGCAACCAAAGCAGCGGTGAGGAAACAGGGAAGGCGATCGAATTTCTCCAACCCATCTTTCCCTATCGCTCTCATGTTCTCCTTCTTCTCTCTATTCCTATTTTTGCCTCAACCCTTGGCCTCCTTCCGCCGCCGCCGCCACCTCCCAGAAAACGCCGACCTCCACCTGCAATTCTAGCAATTCCATCTCCTTGTCATAAACACCTTCTTCCTTCTCCATCAACCGTCAATCCCTCTCTTTCCTCTCCATCTCATCCTCCATTGCCCCCACCTCTCTGCTCGATTCTCTTTCCCTCCTCTTCTATTCTCTTATGCAGTCTTCTCCTCCTCCTCCTTTTCCTCGTCCATCTTCGACATCTTCGCCCTCCCCGCAGCCGGCCAGCCTGAAGAAATCTTCCTCACCGATGGTCGTTCCGTCAATTTCAACAGCCATTCCCGTCGTCTGCGTCGCTCTCGCTGCTCCCTCTACCCCCGCATCAACCCGACCCGACCTGAAGACCCATATGATTTACATCATTGAACGCAACAGGTCTTCGAATTCTATCTCGATGTGCTGTATCACACCCCTCCGGCGAGAGTGGGCGGATCAAGGTCGGATGCAATTTTAGAAAGGGTATGGAAAGAGTTTGCGCGATGGCAGAGAAAATAAAGTTAGGGGGAGGATGGAGAGAGAAAGAGAGCAAGAGGGGAAGAAAAGAATTTCTTGCATTTTTAATTTTTTTTATTGTTTTAAAAAATGAGTTGGAATATAAAATGTTTTTTTTTTCAATTTCATTTTATCAAAACAACGTCATTTTGTGTACTCCGGCGTCATGTCATTTTCGGCCTCCACGTAGGATTTAATTTGGGAAAAATCGGTGATCGGGAGCAAAATCAGAAAAAAATGGCCGGTTAGGTTATCTGTGCGAAAAAAAACTCGTGTACAATTCTCGAATTTGAAAAAAGGTTTGGATTTTACAAACAATTATCCCTTTTAATTATGTGGTCAAGTAATTATTGTAGTAATAAAAAGTAATCATTCAAATAAAGAAATGTAATGTTTCAAAAATATTACTTTTTTGCACAACAATGTTTATTTTTGTTCACGACAACTTGTATTTTAGTTATTTGGTCAAGTAATTATTGTCGAAAGAAAACGTAATTTTTGATATGAAGAAATGTAATGTTTTAATTAAAAATATTACTTTTTTTCAATACGATTATTATTATTATTCATTAGAAATTATACTTTTAATTATTTGATCGAGTAATTACTGTTTTTAGAAAAAGTAATTATTGATATGAAGAAAAATAATATTTCAAAAATATTATTTTTCTTCACAACAATGTTTATTTTTGTTCACAAGAACATGTACTTTTAATTATTTGGTCAAATAATTATTGTCATAAGAGAAAGTAATTATTGATATTCTAAATAACTAAAAGTACAAGAAGAAAAATTACATAAAATAACCAAATATTATCGTAAGAAAAAGTAATTATTTATTATACTTCTGATTACATAAAATAACCAAATATTTATGAGAAAGTTTTTATATATTGCTATCGCGAATAAATATTGAAAATAAAAAGTGAACACAACCTATAAATGAAAAAAAGGAAAATAAAAATAAAAAAGGTAAACTTAAAAAAAACCTGCAAATAAAAAATAAAAACAGAAACACTTAAAAATGAAAATGTAAAAAAGCGAAAAACGAAAAAAAGAACTGCAAATGCAAAAAGAAATGAAATAGAAAAGGAAAAAAAACGACAATGGAAAAAAAAACGAATCAAGAGGTGCTATCGGTGAGACTCGAACCTGCATTAGGAGTGGCTCTACCCACTGGGCTAGCAGCCCAATTGCAAATGTCGTGGGTGATAAGATCTTTATATACTTTTGTGTATAATTATAAAAAAAAAAAAAATAAGGGCGCGTCGTGATTGGCGCATGTACCCACGCGCCACAGTTATGGCATTTTCAGCGCATCGCGAGTTGCTTTCCCGGTGAGGTCAAACCTGTCTCACTTTATGCATTGAGTGTGTTGAGAAAATTAGTAAATGTTTTGATTTATCCTAAAACCAAAGTGACCCCAACCGAGTAGATGAAGCCATTAGTCTAAACTTAGCTAGAGCTCACTGTTTGAGCGTATAGATTTTATCTTTATAGGATTCAAGCAGAAGAAGTCAGCCAGACTGAAGAAGGCAATTCATGATCGAGTTGGTCAGTCGGACCACAACTCGACTGACTCCAGAACTGATCCATGCAGTTCATGCATGTCGAGAAGTTGTGTTGAAGTCAAACGTCCAGAGAAGACTTAGAAGACGTTGAAGAAGGAAGAGTTGAATTTTAAATTCAAATCTACTCGAATGTACAAGATAGCCTGTAACTTTCCATAAATAGACCGACCATGGGGACGTGCCGAAAGCGATGGTTGCAGTTACCATTTTAGGAAAGATTTGTGGAGCAGATGGAGTGCCATACTTTTTGGTAGAGGTCAAACAACTAATTGATCTCTCACTCTATAAATAAAGGTCTTTCCATTGCGAGATTAAGAGAACACACACGCGCAAAGAAGCAGACAACAAATTCCAGCAGAGTCTTCTGTCGCCAAGCAAGAACAAGTGAGCTGAAGAATCAGTCGTAGGAGAGTGTCCAGACCTCCTCCTGTTTTTTCCATCTAGCCTCTCACAATCCCCATTTTTTTTATTGAGTTTAGATTAGTAGGTTCTTTCATAGTTTCTAAGCATACTCTCTCTTGTAGATTGAGTCTCTAAGTCTTATGAAAGAAGCCTCTATATTTTCAATGTAGAAGGTTTCATAGTTAGAAAAACCCCAACCGTACCCTTTAGGTCACTTAGAACCCGTAATCTAAGCCCAGACTACCTACACGTAAAGAGTTGTAGGTTGTACACTTGTCCAAAAAAGTATTGTAAGAACTTGTTCGAACCCGCGATCGAATTGGTTAGGCTGTCTGGTGCCCGTAAACCAAGCACAACGTTTGATAAGCACGCGTAAGCTTATCTAGTGGATTACTTTCCCGAAAAGAAAGTCATGGACGTAGGAGAACAATCTTCGAACCACGTAAAAATATTGTGTTCTTTATTTCCAGTATTTACATTCAGTTTACTAACCAACTGGCCTTGCATACAAACTATGTTTGTGAAAATTGCACTAAGTGTTTGGGAACTTACCCTTCCCCTTTCAAAGATTTCAGTTTAAGTAACGAGCTTCAATTCCACCAACTTCCGCATTGCTTAACTCTTTGAAACCTCAGTCTAGATTACACAACTGACCCTCAGTCAAAGAAGTCAGTTGTGCACCTGACTGTGAGATCAGCTCCGACTGACGTTCTCAGTCGTCGAGCAAACCGAACTCACCAGTTTAGGTTAGAGTAAAAGTTTTTAAGTTCAAAAAAGCTACTGGTGTATCCTCCCCCCTTACATCAGTCACTCATTACCGGGACCATCAAAGTGCATCCAAGTCCACCCTTATTCCTTTTAGCCACAAGTATTTTGAGGGCATTCAATTATGAATTTTAAAAAAAATTATGACTTTTTAAAATCTGTAGATTCTGTTAATTTTATAGATTTTTTTAAATTCTATATAGAGTTTAACAGATTGTGTTAGATTGATTTATATTTGTTTTTATAAACTTTATTATAAGTCTATGGATTGTTATAATAAAACATATCTATCAAAAGAACATGCGATATAATAAATAACTACAAATTAAAATAAGTAGGTCTTATGCAATGAAATGTATATCCAATGTACTGGTATATAATAACTGTTATCCAAACATAAGATGTGGGTGAAGCTTGATCCTCTTCAGGTTCGATTGGAAATTCATTAGAGCGACATTTTTTCTGAAGAAAATTGTGTAATCCAGCACAAGTTAATACTAACTCTGGCTTGTGTTTGAAATAAGAACGACGGTGCGATTTTGAAAATTGTGAATCGCGAATTGAAGATACCAAAAATCCTCACAATCACATTTCTCAATGATGCATGACGAAGATTGAATAACTCACTTGCATTTCTTGGGTGACGACCTTGAACACCAAAATCTTTTAGATGATATCGAACACCACGTAATGGAGCTAAAACTAATGTCAATTAGCAAATCCACCATCCACAAGAAATATTTACCTGAAAATACAATAGATATACACAATAAATATTAAAGAACTTATAGAAAACCAACATGAAACTAGTAATTCTGATATTATAGCTTGTTTTTATTTGATATAAACCGAAAAACTTCACAAAATATGGAAAAGGTATATTACCTCGAGGCACTTCAAGCCCATTTCTTTTTGATAAGGCATCATTTAGAAGTTTTGAGTCAGGTGTCGATCCTTTTCCCACTAAGCACATACAAAAACTGCAGATTAAAGTTGCACGCTGACTTTAAGAATAATCACTGCTTCAATTGCCGACTTTAAGAGCATCCACTACGGGATGCGAAGGGCGGGGTCGAAGGGCGTGGTTCAAGGGCTCGACGCAGCCTCCACTCGACCCCGGGCGGCGTCGAAGCCACAGTGGCCGATCGACTCAAGGGTGGGTCGAAGGAGAGGGTGAAGCCTGTGTCGTTTTTTAGACACAGCGCTCGACTTTGTGATGATGCAATATGGGAACACGTGGCGTGTCCCCATTGGTTCCATCCTATTTTTTTTTCTGATAAAAAAAATTAAATTAATTATTCAGCAACGGTTAAATAATGAAGGCAGCAACGGATATATATCTTTCTCCAACGGTTAAATTCTCATTTTTTCACTATATATATCCCTTCATCCATACCACACCACCACACCAATTCATCCAATTCATTCATCATACGAATTCACTCTTTTTTTCAAAAAAAAAATTATGAGTTGGCCGGGTGCGAGCTACAACCATGAAGAGGCAGAGGAGTGCCGCCGCCCGCCGCTGACGTATGCAGTTGGCTGAGCGAGCAAATGAGCTTTACCAAATAGTGGTCGGGTCTGATTCGTCAGACAACGACGACGACGACCCAGATACGAGGATGTACCTGCACCGGAATCGTGAGGAGGCCGAACAACACCTCCGACGAGATTATTTTGTCGACCACCCTATATGGGGTGATGTTGTCTTCTGCTGGCGGTTTCGAATGAGCAAGCGCCTATTCTTGAAAATTGCTCAAACTCTTGAGGCTCGGGAGCATTTTTTTCAGCAACACCCGAATGCCACTAGAAGGTTGGGGTTCCACGTGTGGGTGAAGTGCACCGTTGCTTTGAGACAACTAGCCAATGGTGGAGCAGCCTGTCACAGCCCCAAATCCTGAGGGACGACAAAGCCGGGGTGCGACTAGGGGTTGGATTAAAGAAGCGGGGAAGAAGGGGGATGAATAAGAATAAACGAATAAACAGACATTAATAACAGAATAACTTCTATGAACAAGACTTTATTTAAAAGAAATAGTTGATCTCGAAAGATCACTCGACAAGTTGTTCAAAAAGGAACGAAGTTCATTGTACGGGGCTTAGACCCAAAAGATAGGTACATTATCTCAAAAAGATTGGCAGCGGAAAGCGTAAAGCTTGATACAAGTTCTTTATTCTAATTACGACTCTTAACTCAACATCAACCACCACCGCTCCTGTCACTCAACCTGCACATTTTATAAAACATATGCAGGGCTAAGTACAAAAGCACTTAGTGGGCACATTTGCCGAAAATATATCATAAGTATAGATAAATCAGACATCTCATTTCTGTAGCACATCGGGGTTTTTCAATAAATACCCGTGTCTACTAAACATTTTCTTTCTCATTTTCACAACATGGCTTGATCAAGCATTTTCTGATAGATGTTACGTACAATCTTGCCCAATAATTATCACCGTGGCTGGCCACCCCTCAACAGGGTTCCACACACAACGGCTACTGTGTACACTAACTTTGGATAGCAGGTCGGCTAACTCAAAGTTCGATCGTTTTAGTTAGCAGGTCGGCTAACTAATAATTCTGGATAGCAGTCGGCTAACTGAGAAGGGTACAAGAGAACTCACATAAAAACAAAACATTTCATGCTCTGATTATCACGTTGAAAACACAATTATCAAAGCTGTAAATAAAGATTTTCGAGCATCGCTCATTTTATTTCGTATATAGAAAAACCCACCTTACTGATTACAGAACTACTATAGCTTACGTCTTCTGTCTTCCGTCCTATCCTTGGCACTGACTTCCTCCTTTTATCGTGTAATACCCCGGAAAATTTCTACTGCGTTAAAAATTTAAAGTTAATAATAATTATGGCTTTGCACGCCTAAGATCATGAAATTAAATTCTAAGATTTACGGTGAAATCCGTTTCTGAAAATAATTTTCAGAAATCGGACGAACGACTACTGTATTAGGGTTTTCGCGTCCGTTAAGTTTTTCGCCCGAAAACTCGGAATCGAATTCCGTCAGAATTTACATTCACTTTTTCTTCGAGACAAGTTCACCGGAGAAAGTTAATTTTTATGATTTTCCGGACGAATTTTGGACTGTGATATCCCGACATTTTCTCGGATTTTGAAAAACGAATTAAGTTTTCCGAGTACGTGAATTATTTCCAATCTAACGGACGAATTAGATTTTGTCGATTCCGTAACCAACTAAGAAAGTATTTCTCGATTTTTATATCGACGTTTAAGAGCCGGAAACGAGATTTTGTTGTCAAATAATTCCTCGCCAAACATGTCTTAGCGAGTCACCACTACTTTGTGGGATATTTTTCTACTTTATGACTCACCAAAAATGAGTCATCACCCTCCCCCTTCATCCCTCCTTTACCGCCACCCCACCTCCATTCTCACTCTCATTTTCTCTTCATCATCTCCTCCATTGAAGCTCAACCTCAAGCTTTCTTCAAGAGCCCAAGTCTCTCGTCTACCGGTCATTTTCATTTCCAAATCCATAATACGAAAGGTAAGAACTTCATCTATCATTTGAACCGAACAAATCTCTTTTCCCCCATTTTTATTTTTGTTCGAAAATTTGGAGGATGATTAGCATGTGATTTCTTGATCGATACATGTTCTAGGATGATTAGAATCGAGTTCTACGGATCAAATAATGAAGAAAAATCAAGAACCCTAATCCCTATTTATTACCGAAAATTTCAGATTTTAGGGCTTTTGATTCATGCTCGATTTTCTCGTCAATTGAATGTTAGATTAGTGTTTCTTATGATGTTAATTGATCGTATGAATTGTTTTAGATTTTTCTAAAAATAAAATCCAAAACCTAAGGGACGAAGAAGGCTCGATTTAGGTTAGTAAATGTTATGATATGCTCGATTGTTTAATGGAAATGAGATATACGATGCATAAGGTCGAATATTTATTAAAATGAGATTTTTCTAAAAATATTAGGTAAAGTATAAGAGACGAAAATCCATAAATAAACCGAGTTTGGTTGATGAGTTAAGGATATGGATCACTTACTAATGAGTCTTGATAGATGTCGGATAATGTTGTAGAATTTAATCGGATTCTATTAACGTTGAAATTTTGGTAAGAAACGAAGCAACGAGCCTAAGTATCGATAGAAAAGTCGAACCAAGAAAATAATTGGATATTAATGAATCTTATCGTTAAGTGAACAAGTTCGTAGTTGACGACGTGTTAATCCGAGTTATGAAATGATAGGTTATAATTGAAACCGAGAAATTAGGAATTGAATTAGGAACTTGAATTGGTTTAGTAATTGTATAGTTTGAACGACGAGTTTTGATCGTCGTGTTTATAATCAAAAATGGAAAGGGGTTTATCACATATAATGATACGAGGTGACTGCCTTGGGTCAGTTTTTGTGCGAAACTAAAAGTGTTTAAGCTTTAATCGAACCTAGAAAAGTGTGCGTCGATTTTATCAAGCCTTAGGGTTAACTCGGCAGTTTTTGCGATGTTCCACGGAAACTACGATATCTCGTAGCTCGTTAATCGGAATCGAGATCCACGAATTGGAGAGTAAACTAGATACCCGTACCTTTCTTTTGGTATAAGACTAGACCCCTGTTTCACACTCCCCTGTTCTAGACAGACTTACTGACCTCGTGCAGTGCATGTTTAAAATGTAGTTTCTTAAGTTGAACTCTTCCAACTTGAACTCTTTCGATCTTTTTAGTCGTTTCAAGTTATCGACTACCTTCTTTCTACCGACCTAAAGTGTTGAGTACAGAACCGAGTAAGTGTCAAACGAGATGCATTCGTATCTCGTTTCTTTTTTTTAACTAAAAGAGTTTAGTTAGCATGCAAATGCCTAAAACGTCTAAAGAACAAAAACTTAATCCGATTCTTTTCGTATTCGTTTATCGTTTGCGACCGTTCTTTAAAGTATGATTTTTATGATGAAGGAAAAGTCGACACCAAGGTTAGGACGCAGACCAGAAGACGAAAGCACGTGTCTTGTTCTGTAATCTATAAGGTGGGCTTTCCTATATATCAAATAAAACGAGCAATGCTCGAAAACCTTTTCTTTATCGCTTTGATAATCGTGTTTTCAAAGTGATAATCTTGGCATGAACTGTTTTGTGTTTTATGTGAGTTCTCTTGTACCTTATGAGTTAATCAAAAGGGGTTAACTAACGATCGGCTCTGAGTTAGTCAAAAGGGGCTTTCCAGAGTTAGTGCACTTGTAGCCTGTGGTGTATGTGGTATCCTGTTGAGGGGTAGCCAGCTACGGTGAATTATGACTGGTCAAGATTTGAACGTAACATCTATGAAAAATGCTTGATCAAGCTACTTTATGAATGAAATGCAAATGTTTTAATAGGCACGGGCTCTTTTAAATGAAAACCCCGATGCGCTATAAAATGAGATGCCTGTTTATCTATACCAATGATTAAATTTTCGGCAATGTGCCCACTAAGTACTTTTGTACTTAGCCCTGCATATGTTTTCTAAATATGCAGGTTGAAGCGACAGCAGCAGTGGACGGTTGAGTTAGGGTTGAATAAAGATAGGAAAGACTTGTATTCATATCTCACTTTTCGATGCTAAACTCGAAGACTTTTGTTGTATATATATTTAAATCACTGTAGCCTGAGTCCTGTTTATAACTTAGAAGCTTTTGATGTATCTTGCTCGAGTAATCTTTCGAGATTAACTCTTTCCTTTTGTTTATAAAGTCTTGTTCATTGAAGATAAGATGTCATGTATGTATGTTTATTCTTTCATCCCCCTTCTTCCCCGCTTCTTTAATCCAACCCCAGTCGTACCCCGGCTTCTGCCGTCCCTCGAGATTTGGGGCTGTGACAGAGTGGTATAAGAGCAATCGTTTCTGCTCTGTATACAAGTCTTTCCTTCGAGTAGTAAGACAGAGCATTCGTTTCCGCTCTGGCCTTAAGTTGTTTTCTAGTGATACCACCGAGTTGTACCAGTCTTCTTTCGAGTCGTAAGATAGAGTATTTGATATACTCTATACCCGAGTCTTCTTTCAGTAGTACGATAGAGCATTTGTTTATGCTCTACCTCTAAGTCTTCTTTCAAGTTTTTATTCAAGTAGTGCGATAGAGCATTTGCGTATGCTCTACACTTGAGTCTTCTTTCAAGTAAAGTTATATCAGAACAATAAGATTAAGAATGTAGACGACAACTCAACCTCCCGCTACGTCACTCAACGAAGGAAAGAAAGAAATAAAGAAAGAGTTTCAAGAAATATGATTTCTTTCAAGAAATTTTTGAATAATTATTCAATAAGTTAAGGACGAAATCAAGGTGCCAAATACAGAATTATTTTGAAAGTATATTAAATTATACTTGGTTATGTTATGTGCCTTATGTGAAATTATTTGCGCAATAATTTCTTATGTTTGAAAGTATTGTGGCACGAGAATCTAGACAAATCCTAGGGATTTTCCCTATTCATGAAAAACATAGACTTTGTTCTAAGGACTTCCGATCCTTTGAGAACTTAGACGTTTAAGAAACGTGGCTTCAAATCATTCGAGAAATGATCGGAACGAGAAGAAAAGAAGACTTCGAAACAAGAAAGATACGATCGAGACGAAGAGGACAGAATAAAGGGAATCAAAGGAATGAAGAAATAAGTGTTACTTCCGTACAAGTAACACGAACGAAGTCGTCTTTCAAATGGAGTTTGCTCCGTTAAAAAAACTCCAATAGGAGATTTGTTCTATTTACTAAGATCGAGTACAATCTTAATTAATTGTCAATGATCATAGATTTCGTCGACGACCCGAACTTGTGTTACACAAGTTATTCTTTAGCTATTATTCCATTACTTTTGGAATTTATTTATTTACTTCATAATTAAACGAAGAATACGATGAGTGCGAGCATTAAGTGTCGAGGATGACAAAGTCTTTTATAAACGAATGTCATAAATGCGTAAGTGACATGAACAAAGTAGAATCATACTTTGTTTTAATAAAGTAAGAATCGTTCGGAAATTTCCCTTAAGAAAGAAAAAAAATATAAAAAGAATAATAATATAAAGGATGGAAATAAGATCTTGAAATTTTATTTCTATATATTGTTTAAGAGCAATTTTCTTTAAAATTGCTAAGGTATCTAAGATAAGTTTATTATTTTAAGTGTCGGCGATATTACAATTGAATAAGGAATATTCTATTGTAATTTAAGATTTTCTATAAGATAAGTTATTACCTTAACCGTTACTGATCCGTGTTTCTATAAGATGGCCGGGTGAATGGTTACCACTCGGAAGAGCCAGCCCTTACCTCAGCGTACCTTAGTGGATGTGATACGGGATAAGTATCATAATTACATGTCAGACCCGGATAAGAGGATGTCGGGCAGATAGTGAGCAACTTCTCGACCGTATACTATGCAGCACGGCATTTTATTTCAGCAAACCAGGCCATGTCCGATTTATTTATCAGCTACTAGACGAGTGACATAGTTGGGCGCACGACATCGCATGATATTACCTAGGATTGTTCGACGATGACATTGAGCCAGCGGGGGATTACCAGGGTTTTGCCTTAGCTATCCATAGGCGCTTCTTCCGTAGCAGGTTCATGATGGCAGATCCTCTTATGCCACCTTTTTCCTACCGTCATTTTCCAGCGATTACCGAGCCTGAGTCTCTTGACTTAGACCCAGTGATGGCCGATTTATTGGAGATCCCGACAGATTTTGTACCTAGCGAGGAGTGGGATTCAGTGGTAAAGTTTTTAGAGACAGACGAGGAGACCGTAGTTATACCACAGTTACCGTTTTCATCTAGACCACTTGAAGAGTTGGTTCCAGGACCGGGATTAGTTGAGATTGACGCAGAGACAGCTGCCTTGTTAGGATTATCTACCCTTTACTACCCGAGCCTAGTGTGAGGGTTCGAGGACAGTTCAGACTGGACGAAGGTACCAGGAGTCAGATACGAGATTACGCCACGCTACAACTACCACCACCTTTGACTCCAATAGACGAGAATTGTGCGAGATGGGCGACAGATAGAGATCAGTTTGAGGCAGGACCATCCAGAGTCCGTTCCAGGGACGAGTACGGTCCGGTTCTATTCCTGAACACCTTCCTTCCTTGAAGAAGCATACAGTAGTGATCGATGACGATTGTTTGGATTTAGACGCAGAGAAGATTGGTTCAGAGATACCTTCACCACCCCCACTTACTTCTTGACGGTACCACCTTGAGGACAGACGAGGCACTACAGCTCGTCTTCGGTTCAGAGTCAGAGAAGGATTCGGATGAGAACCCTGACGGCTTACCGGCCGCAGAGGACAGTGTTTGGCACGACCACAGTTAGATGAGCGGAGCATACCAGACGCATAATAGTATTCTTAGTAGTTTTCCTTGCCTTGTGCATAATTGGATCAGTAACTAGTTCCTTTGTAGTACTTCCACGGATACGAAATTTTATGACTCATTTCCGTTCCAGCACTTCTAGTGGGTACAGGGTTTACTGTACAGACAGGCAGTTAGCCTAGTTAGACTCGTAGTGGTCTAGTTTCTGTATAAGTCCTCGTTGGAGGCAAAATAAATATTCTTTTTAAATATATATATATATATATATATATCTATATATATATATATATATATACGACCGTGCAAGAGTTTTACCACAAGAAAAATCCCTCAAATTTGTGTAATGAAAACCGGAACGTTGAAAGAACTCGCGTAACGAGAGTTTAATTTAACTCCGAAAGTTGAAAGTTTACAAAGGTTAATATCGAAATTATTACAGATCTCTCTTACGTGAAACTTGTTAAGTTTGGAAAGGGGTTTAGTAAGTAAATAAAAGACTTAAGAGCAAGCGCTAATGAGAATTCTCGTTTCTTATAGAACCAAAATGCCGCCGAAAGTAAGTAACAATCAAAGAGGATTTGGTAATCCTAGAGGGTACAGTGGAGGTCAAGGACAGCGAGAACGCATAGGAGAACGTAATCATCAAGCAAACCAATTTCTTCTGCCACCTCCACAACAACGTAACATTGAGGATTTATTCTTCCGAAGAAATCCGCCGGTTTTTAAGGGATCTAGTAACCCGAGCGACGCTGAGCTTTGGGTACGATCAATCGAAGGAATTTTTGAGCTTCTAGGATGTACGGATGAGGAACGCCTTGCGTGTGTTGCGTTTCAACTAGTCAGACCAGCTAACTATTGGTGGAAGGCTAGACAGGAAGCTATTGCCGATGGGGCAAACGACTAAATTTACCTGGCAATAACTTTAAGGGAGCATTTATGATAGGTATGTATTCGATCAAGTGGCTGCTGAAGAAGAAATAACAAAGGAATTTCAAGGAGAACTCAACGTAAATTGGAAATAGCATTAACTAGCCAAGAGGGGCTAAGCTATACAGAATTATTGGAACGAATTCAAGAGATAGAGGCAGTGATGCCGGATCAGAAAAGGATTCCAGCGTTCCCACCAATACCGACCCAAGATTTCAACCCAAGACCTTTCCAATAACAATAACAACTGTAAAGGAAAAAGGAAATGGGAAGGAGAAAGCAGCAGTGACTGCTATCAGCATCACAATAATCAGGGAGGGAACAACCAAGGAGAAAATCATGGTACCTACTTGTCTTAGGTGTAATTGGATGCATTTTGGAAATTGTCCAGTAAACATTGACGGATGCTTTAGCTGTAGGCAGAAGGGACATGTGAAAAGAAATTGCCCGAAAACCGTTACCAGCAATTGGAACCAATCAGCATGATCGGCGTAACCAAAGAAAGAATGCTATTCCAGCATGTCCTACATGCAATCGTGTACACTACTGGTGTTTGTCTGGCGAACCTAGGTGTCTGCTTCAACTGTGGACAGGAGGGGCACTTTAAGAGGGATTGCCCAGGACAGCTGCAAGCAGTGGAACAGAAGCAGGATGTTCTTGATTGTCTCAACTGTAAGGAAGAAACATTACGGTGTTTGTCTAGCCGGCACGAGAAATTGTTTTCAATGTGGACAGATGTGACATAGGAAGAGGAATTGCCCAATACTGTTTCCAACAGTGGAACCAAACAAGTATGGTCAACCCCAAACCCTTAGGAACCATCCAGACCCAATCACAGCAACAACCGACACCACATAAAATGAATGGGCATGCGTGGTTTGGCAGGAGAAGCGAAATGAAGGCAAAGGAAATGTGGCAGGTGTTGGACGAATTTCAGCAAAAAAAAAAAAAAAACTTCCCCGTCATAATTTTTGCTTCATTTAGAGACTTATATTCGGTTGTTGTATTAGTACCTGTTAACCTTTAGGAGTAGAACTAGAAGCGCTAATCGTGAAATAAGAACAACTACTCTTCAGGGAGTGACGATAATCTCAGAGAATTATTTCCTTAGTTGCGCTTGAACGTAAAATTTATTTGGGGTCTTTTAAGGTCATAGCAAACAATTGGAAACGTGATAATGTTCGGACATGGATATAATCCTAGGATGGACTGGTTGTCAGAGAAATATGCCACGACTCTCTGCAACGAGAGAGAAATCTCTTTTTAACTGCCGGGTAGAGAGCCGACCGACTTTTACGGGTTTTCGATGGGTAGAGAAGTACTAATAATATCAGCGCTACAAGCCACGAAGTTGAAAAGGAAGAAGGGTACCACAACCTACCTCGTGTACCTAGACGGAGAACCAGGAGCTAAGAAGACCGTTCAGGACGTAAAGGTAGTGAATGCATATGGCGATGTTTTCCCTAAAAGTTTTTCCAGGATTGCCACCCCAGATCGTTACGCAATTTTCACGATCGACTTAGAGCCAGAAACAGCATAAGGGTGCAGGAGTCTTTTCAAATATAGCTTTGAGATCAGAGTATCATCAGTTAGGAATCAAACTCGAAGACATACCTAAGATAGTTTTTAGAACCCGATATGGCCATTACGAATTCCTCAGTAATGCCATTTGTTTTGACCAACGCCCTGCGGTATTCATGGATCTCATGAATAGGGTTATTTCACCCGTATTTAGATAAATTTGCCATAGTATTCATCAACGACATTCTACATTCACTCAAAGAATGAGAAAGGAACGCGCCAACAATTTCCACGAATATCAGACCTACGATGTAACTAATGCAAGGATGGAGAAGCGATAGCCTATGTGTCACGAAAATTTCAATTTTATAAAGTTGAGTATCCCAACCTATGACTAGAACTCGCAACCGTTATGCATGCACTGAAAATTTGGACACACTAGTTATATGGTGTAAGAGTTAAGATCTTCACAGGATCACGAAAGTCTGGAGTACTTATTCGAGCAAAAGAAATAACATAAGGCAAAGGAGATGGCTCGAATTAGATAAGACTTATGATTGTGAAATATTACCATCTAGGAAAAGCCAAGCGTTAGAATAGACACGCTGAGTCGTAAGAACTCCAACTAAGTTTAGGTATCTCTTCATCGAAGAAGAAACACTTGTGCGAGAATCCGAGATGATGGATATAGAAGTGCTCGAAACATCAGCAACGATCACAGGTCGACAACGGCACTGGTAACAACACCAAATTATGAGGAAGAGTGATGAGAGACAAAGGAAGAACGAGTTGATCAAAGAGCTACGACTGAGGATAAGAACGAAGGTACCAGAGGATATTATGAAACAACGTAATACGATATCATCAGTAAAACTCCGATATGTTATATGCAGCACACCAGCCAGGGTATATGAAGATGTATCCAGATCTAAGAAGAAATTTCTGGTGGAATGGACCTAAAACAAAACGTTGCCTCGTTTGTGGAAAGACGTTTGGCTTATCAACAAGTAAAGCTTTACATCGACGACCGTATGGATTGTCGCAGCCATTGGATGTCCCAGAATGGAAATGGGAAAGATAGAGTTAGAGATTTTTGGCAGGCTTGCCTAAGTCCAGAAAAGGAAACACTGCCGTCTAGGTAGTAATTGATGGACTTACAGAATCAGCTCACTTTCTACCGATTAAGTTTACCCTACGAGTCAGGAAAGTCAGCGCAGTCGAACGTCCTGTGAGATTGTACATCAGCACGAAATACCAAAATTGATAATATGAGATAAAAAAAAATGCCAAACTTACTTCGCGATCTTGGATCACCATGCAGAAAGAGTTAGGAACCGCACTTAACTTCAGTACCGCTTTTCACCCTCAGACGGACGGCTAATCCGAGAGAAACGATTCTGATACTCGTTATTTATGCTAAGGACAGTGGTATTGGATCGAAGCACAAATTGGGAAGATATCTTACACTTAGTCGAATTCGCGTATAATATTAGCTATCAAGCGACGATAGAAATGGCGCCTTATGAGGCTTTTGTATGGAAGAAAATGCAAGTCACCACTTTATTGGGATGAAGTGGGTGAAAGAAAGAACTTAGGACCAGACTCGATTAATGAAATGATCGAGATCGTTCGACAGATTCGAGATAGGATGAAAGAATCCCAGAGCTGACAAAAGTCTTACGCCGATGATCGACGAACCAATCTTAGTTTTGAAGTTGGTGATAGGTTTTCCTTAAGATTACGCCTTCAAAAGAAATCGTTAGATTCAACGTAAGGGTAAACTAATACCAAGGTTCTCAGGACCTTATAAGATTCTCGAGAAAATAGGGACCGTTACTTATAAATTGTCCTTACCGTGAAATCTAGGAAGTGTCCTTATCATGTTTTTCCACATTTCGCAATTAAGAAAAACATGTCTATAAACCTAAGCACGTTATAAGTCAGCAAGACGTTGTTCTGAATCTGACTTAAGTTATGAAGAGAAGCCGATATCGATTTTGGATGGAAAAGCGCGAAAATTTAAGTAACCAAGTCGATTCGATTGGTAAAGATATTACAAGTTTATCACGAGCAAGAAGGAAGCCAAGTGAGAGCTCGAAGAAGATTTCAGGAAGAAGTACCCCGAACAGTCTAAAGGAGATATGCAAATTTCGGGACGAACTTTTTCGTAAGGGGGGTAGGATGTAATACCCCGGAAAATTTCTACTGCGTTAAAAATTTAAAGTTAATAATAATTATGGCTTTACATGCCTAAGATCATGAAATTAAATTCTAAGATTTACGGTGAAATTCGTTTCCGAAAATAATTTTCAGAAATCGGACGAACGACTATTGTATTAGGGTTTTCGCGTCGGTTAAGTTTTTTCGCCCGAAAACTCGGAATCGAATTCCGTCAGAATTTACATTCACTTTTTCTTCGAGACGAGTTCACCGGAGAAAGTTAATTTTATGATTTTTGGACGAATTTTGGACTGTGATGTCCCGACTTTTTCTCGAATTTTGAAAAAACGAATTAAGTTTTCCGAGTACGTGAATAATTTCCAATCTAACGGACGAATTAGATTTTATCGATTCCGTAACCAACTAAGAAGTATTTCTCGATTTTTATATTGACGTTTTAAGAGCCAGAAACGAGATTTTATCGTCAAATAATTCCTCGCCAAACATGTCTTAGCGAGTCACCACTACTTTGTGGGATATTTTTCTACTTTATGACTCACCAAAAATGAGTCATCACCCTCCCCCTTCTTCCCTCCTTTACCGCCACCCCACCTCCATTCTCACTCTCATTTTCTCTTCATCATCTCCTCCATTGAAGCTCAACCTCAAGCTTTCTTCAAGAGCCCAAGTCTCTCGTCTACCAATCATTTTCATTTCCGAATCCACAATACGAAAGGTAAGAACTTCGTCTATCATTTGAACTGAACAAATCTCTTTTCCCCCATTTTTATTTTTGTTCGAAAATTTGGAGGATGATTAGCATTTGATTTCTTGATCGATACATGTTCTAGGATGATTAGAATCGAGTTCTACGGATCAATCATGAAGAAAAATCAAGAACCCTAACCCCTATTTATTACCGAAATTTCAGATTTTAGGGGCTTTTGATTCATGCTCGATTCCTCGTCAATTGAATGTTAGATTAGTGTTTCTTATGATGTTAATTGATCGTATGAATGTTTTTAGATTTTTCTAAAAATAAAATCCAAAACCTAAGAGATGAAGAAGGCTCGATTTAGGTTAGTAAATGTTATGATATGCTCGATTGTTTAATGGAAATGAGATATACGATGCATGAGGTCGAATATTTATTAAATTGAGATTTTTTCTAAAAATATTAGGTAAAGTATAAGAGACAAAAATCCATAAATAAACCGAGTTTGGTTAATGAGTTAAGGATATGGATCACTTACTAATGAGTCTTGATAGATGTCGGATAATGTTGTAGAATTTAATCGGATTCTATTAACGTTGAAATTTTGGTAAGAAACGAAGCAACGAGCCTAAGTATCGATAGAAAAGTCGAACCAAGAAACTAATTGGATATTAATGAATCTTATCGTTAAGTGAACAAGTTCGTAGTTGACGACGTGTTAATCCGAGTTATGAAATGATAGGTTATAATTGAAACCGAGAAATTAGGAATTGAATTAGGAACTTGAATTGGTTTAGTAATTGTATAGTTTGAACGACGAGTTTTGATCATCGTGTTTATAATCGAGAAATAGAAAGGGGTTTATCACGTATAATGATACGAGGTGACTGCCTTGGGTCAGTTTTGTGCGAAAATAAAAGTGTTTAAGCTTTAATCGAACCTAGAAAAGAGGAGCGTCGATTTTATCAAGCCTTAGGGTTAACTCGGCAGTTTTTGCGACGTTCCACGGAAACTGCGATATCTCCTAGCTCGTTAATCGGAATCGAGATCCGCGAATTGGAGAGTAAACTAGACACCCGTACCTTTCTTTTGGTATAAGATTAGACCCCTGTTTCACACACCCCTGTTATGGACAGACTTACTGACCTCGTGCAGTGCATATTTAAAATGTAGTTTCTTAAGTTGAACTCTTCCCAACTTGAACTCTTTCGATCTTTTTAGTCGTTTCAAGTTATCGACTACCTTCTTTCTACCGACCTAAAGTGTCGAGTACAGAACCGAGTGAGCGTCAAACGAGATGCATTCATATCTCGTTTCTTTTTTTTAACTAAAAGAGTTTAGTTAGCGTGCAAATGCCTAAAACGTCTAAAGAACAAAAACTTAATCCGATTCTTTTCGTATTCGTTTATCGTTTGCGACCGAGCTTCAAAGTATGATTTTACGATGAAGAAGGAAGTCGACACCAAGGTTAGGACGCAGACCAGAAGACGGAAGCACGCGTCTTGTTCTGTAATCTATAAGGTGGGCTTTCCTATATATCAAATAAAACGAGCAATGCTCGAAAACCTTTTCTTTATCGCTTTGATAATCTTGTTTTCAAAGTGATAATCATGGCATGAACTGTTTTGTGTTTTATGTGAGTTCTCTTGTACCTTATGAGTTAATCAAAAGGGGTGAACTAACGATCGGCTCTGAGTTAGTCAAAAGGGGCTTTCCAGAGTTAGTGCACTTGTAGCCTGTGGTGTATGTGGTATCCTGTTGAGGGGTAGCCAGCTACGGTGAATTATGACAGGTCAAGATTTGAACGTAACATCTATGAAAAATGCTTGATCAAGCTACTTTATGAATGAAATGCAAATGTTTTAATAGGCACGAGCTCTTTCAAATGAAAACCCCGATGCGCTATAAAATGAGATGCCTGTTTATCTATACCTATGATTATGTTTTCGGCAATGTGCCCACTAAGTACTTTTGTACTTAGCCCTGCATATGTTTTCTAAATGTGCAGGTTGAAGCGACGGCAGCGGTGGATGGTTGAGTTAGGGTTGAATAAAGATAGGAAAGACTTGTATTCATATCTCACTTTTCCGCTGCTAAACTCTAAGACTTTTGTTGTATATATATTTAAATCACTGTAGCCTGAGTCCTGTTTATAACTTAGAAGCTTTTGATGTATCTTGCTCGAGTAATCTTTCGAGATTAACTCTTTCCTTTCGTTTATAAAGTCTTGTTCATTGAAGATAAGATGTCATGTATGTATGTTTATTCTTTCATCCCCCTTCTTCCCCGCTTCTTTAATCCAACCCCAGTCGCACCCCCGACTTCTGCTGTCCCTCGGAATTTGGGGCTGTGACATATCGTAAATAAACAAACTTTAAAACTCGATCGCAACGATAAAAGAAACAGGAAATCCAAATCGGTTTTAGTCTTTTAGGCCTTTGCACTTTACTACTTTCTTTTGATTAACGAATAAACGAGACTCGATAAATTCTCGTTTATAAACTGACTCGGTTGATTACTAGACACTTATGTCAGTAGATAAAGGATGTCGATAACTTATAACGACTTAAAAGTTCACAAGGAACGAAGTTGAAAAGGATTCAACTTAAGAAATTAAGTTTTTGGAAACTTCCTGCACAAGGCAGTGGTTCTGGAGTTCGCACAGAACAGAGAACTTTAAAACAGGGAATGAAATTTATACCAAAAGAAAGCTAAGGATGTCTAGTTTACTCTCCAATTTATGGATCTCGATTTCGGTAAGCGAGCTAGGAGTTATGACAGTTTCCGTGTAAGGTCGCAAAACAGTCCACGCGAAACCCTAATGCTCGATAAAACTCGATGCACGAATCCCTAGGTTCGATTAATGCTATTCCACTTTTATTCTTACGAAATTTCCATCTTAATGCAGTCAATATGCAATATCTTTTATGACAAATTCCTTCATATCTCTCGATTACAAACTCGACGTATAATTCATCGTCTTTCAACTAATTCAATTACTAAACCAATTCAATTTCAAAATTCAAAATCAATTTCTATTTCAACTTCTCGTTTATAAACTATAACTCAAATCATCTCGTATCTCGGATGGAAATATCGTCAACTACAATATCGTTCGTCAAACGACAACAATCATTAATATGAAATTGGTTTTCCTTATTCGACTTTTCTATCGGCATTTAATCTCGTTTCTTCGTCTCTTATTAAAATTCCAATCTTCTTAGAATTCATTCAAATTTTCCGGTTACGATCATTAACTAGCAAGATTATCATATAATCGAATCATAGACCTAAATCATTATTCATTCTCGACTTATCGACGATTCTTCGTCTCTTAGCGAAAATCCGACGTTCTCCGATTTCGTTCAAACTTTACAATATCGATCATCATCTATCTAGAATCATTAATACGTAAACCATATACTCAAAATATTAACGAGTCTCAACTTATTGTCGGGTTTTCGTCTCTTACGATTTTCATTTTATTTTTAGAAAAATTCCAAATAATTATATAATCATCCTCAAACATACTACATACCATTTCTATTATCATTTCATGCGAATCATAACATCTTCTACATCAAATCATTAATTCTTCATCTCTTACATTTCTATTTTTATTTTTAGAAAATTCTAAATTAATTCATGAAATCATCTATCATCATATAGAACAAGAATCCATCACTCAATCCTCAAGAAAATCAAACTACATCAAACCCCTAAATCCTAGAAAAATTTCTGTAATAACAATTTATATAGGAGGGATGATTTCTTCATGATTTCAATCCATAGAACCATTCCTAAGCATCTAACAACATGTATTAAACAATGATTCATCATGCTTCTTCATCCTCTATATTTTTCGAAAAAACAAATTGATGGAAAATAATTTTTGTTCGGTTCAATACGTAGAAGAAGTTCCTACCTTGTCTAATGTTCAATTCCTTTTGCTCGAAAAAGTACTTCAAAATCTTGTGGTCCGTAAAAATCTCAACCCTAACACCATAGAGACGGTGTCTCCAAATCTTCAGCGCATGCACAACGGCTGCTAGTTCTAAGTCATGGGTTGGATACTCAACTTCATGAGGTCGAAGTTGTCGTGAAGCATAAGCTATCACCTTTCCATCTTGCATCAATACACAACCTAATCCGTTCTTCGAAGCATCTGTATAGACCACGTATTCCTTATTCGCTTCTGGCAGAGCTAACACTGGTGTTGTGGTTAACTTTTCCTTGAGTGTCTGAAAACTCTTATCGCATTCGTCCGTCCATCTGTACTTGTTTTCCTTCCTTAATAGTTGCGTCATAGGTCTAGCAATCGTAGAGAATCCTTCGATGAATCTTCTGTAATAACTGGCTAAACCTAAGAAACTTCTAATTTCGTTCGGACTTGTTGGCGATTTCCAATCGCGTACTGCCTCTACCTTGGCGGGATCTACCTTGATGCCTTCTGCTGATACTATGTGTCCAAGGAACATCACTTCCTTCCGCCAAAACTCGCACTTACTGAATTTGGCGTAAAGCTTCTCAGCTCTAAGCGTTTCTAAAACTATTCTCAAGTGTTCCTTGTGTTCTTCCTCATTCTTGGAGTAAATGAGAATGTCGTCGATGAATACTAAGACAAATTTGTCTAAGTATGGGTGAAAAATTCGATTCATGAGATCCATGAATACTGCGGGAGCTTTATAGAAAAAAGTAAGAAAGTTGTACAAAAAAGAAAATTTTATAGTACAAATAGGTTGATGGGAAAAAGAATTTTAGTTAAACCAAATGGCATAACTAGGAATTCATAATGGCCATATCTGGTTCTGAAAGCAGTCTTAGGTATGTCCTCGGGTTTGATTTTCAATTGATGATACCCAGATCTTAAATCTATTTTTGAAAAGACTCCTGCGTCTTTAAGCTGATCAAAAAGGTCTTCTATCCTTGGCAAATGATACTTATTCTTAAGGGTAATCTTATTTAGCTCTCGATAGTCTGTGCACATTCTCATAGAACCATCATTCTTTCTGACAAACAAAATAGGTGCTCCCCACGGTGAAACACTCGGTCTAATGAATCCAAGGTCTAACAATTCTTGCAGCTGGATCTTAAGCTCTTCTAGTTCTTTCGGCGCCATCCTATATGGGGCTTTCGATTTGGGGGCCGATCCTGGTTCTAAGTCAATCGAAAAATCTATGTGATGATCGGGTGGTAAACAACTTTTACGTCTTGAATGGTCTTCTCGGCTCCTGATTCTCCTACTAGGTATACGAGATAAGCTGTACAACCCTTCTTCTTCATCAACTTCTTGGCTTGTAGGGCATATATAATCGAAATTCTCTTGCCCATTGCAATCCCATGAAATTCTGTCGGCTCTTTTCCTGGTGGATGGAAAGAGATTTTCCTTTCGTTGCAGAGAATCGTGTCATAATTCTCAGACAACCAGTCCATTCCTAAGATTATATCTACGTCCCACATTATCATAACGTTCAAGTTGTTCACCTTAACCTTAAGAGTTCCAATTTCTAATTCTAGGTTAGAGCAAACATGCGTGGAAGTAGTGATCTCTCGTGAAGGTGTAGCTACACTCATAGCGTGTTCAGCTCGTACAGATCTGATATCTATGTTATCCGCACACGAACCAACAATAAAAGAATGCGATGCGCCAGTATCAAACAATATCTTGATAGGGATATTATGAAGTTTACTCATACCTGCTAGGTTTCCTTTTCCTTTATTCTGCGCACCCTGTTTGATCGCACATGCCCTTGCATTCTGTTGCTGTTGAGCGTGCTGCTGGAACTGCTGCTGGGTCATCTACTGCTGTGGCTGTGCTTGAATCGCCCTCAAAGGCTGGGGCTGTCCATACTGGTTCTGTCCTGCCGCTTGTAGTGGCTTCGGGCACTCTCTCTTCATATGCCCTTTATGTCCGCAGTTAAAGCAAACACCCATGCCTGCTTGACAAACACCGGGGTGCATCCTATTACACTTAGGGCAAACAGGAACGGTAACCCTCCCTGGGTTATTATTTCCATGGTTGAAATTCCTTTGTTGTCCTTGAGGCTGATTCTGCTGGTTATTTCCTCTCCCTAGCCCTGCTTGTCTATTTCTTTGTTAAAACAACCCTGACTGATTGTTTCCTTGCCACGGCCTCTTTTCATAGTTGTTGTCTTGATTCGGCTACTGAAAGCCTTGCTGATTGTCACTCCTCTGATTCCCTTGGTTATTGTAGTTTTGATTATAGCCACTGCTATTTATCCCTTCCCATTTTCTTTTTCCTTGGTAGTTGCTATTATTGTTGTTGTAATAGCTTCGGTTTTGATTCTGGGTTGGAGCTGGTGCGGTTGTTATTGCTTTTCTTTCATCAGGCACTACGGCCTCCATCTCTAGGGATCGTCCTAAAACTTCAGTGTAGCTCAGTCCTTCATGACTGGCTAACGCAATTCCAAACTCATGCTTCAGTCCCCCACGGAACTTCTTCGCTATCTTATCTTCGGTATCTACCTGAGCTGGCGCATACCTCGACAATTCATAGAACTTGGCGCCGTACTCAGTTACTGTCATCTTTCCTTGTTTTAAATTATAGAACTCAGCCTCTTTCTGAGCTCTATACGTCTTAGGTACGTACTTATCATACAGTGCTTCCTTGAATTCTTCCCAGGTATAACGAGCCAGGTGCTCCGCGGGTATAACCTTCTACCAAGCTTTCCACCAGTAGTCAGCTGGTCCGGAAAGCTAGAACGCGACACACAACAGTCGCTCCTCATCAGTTCATCTGAGGAGTTTGAAAATCCTTTCGATAGATCGCACCCAAAGCTCAGCATCGCTTGGGCTACCAGATCCGTTGAACATAGGTGGGTTACGTTTAAGGAACAAGTCCTCAATGTCACGACGGGGTGGTGGTGGAGGTGGTGATGGTGGTGGTGGGGTATCTTGCCTTTCTTGTTCCTCCTCTCTATCATTCTGTGCTGGACGTCTACCACGTCCCCTGGACCTACCAGGTCTTCCTCGGTTGTTAACTACTCTTGGCGGCATTTTTTTTTTGAAACTATAAGAACAAAACTCTTATTAGCACCTTACTTTTAAGCCTTCTTTTACTTTCTAACCCTTTTCCCTTGTTTAAGTTGGGAAAAGAAAACTGATAATAGCTTCGACACTTAGCTATTTAAACTTTTAACTTCTCGGTTAAACCAGAATATTCATCTAAACTTTCTCTTCTAATCGCACTTAGAAGAAACTTTTCATAAGGTCCAAGCCGACTCTCGGGTCATCATATATATATTATATACATGTCAAAAAGAATACTAGTTTTGCCTCCAACGAGGACTTATACAAAAATTTAGACTACGACTAGTCTAAACTAGGCTAACTGCCTATCTATATACCGGGTGCACTAACAAGTTGCATCTCCGTATTTACTGGAAGTACTAGAACGGAAACGATCCCAAAAACTTCGTATCCGTTTAGAGTACTACAAAAGGAAGTCTACTGATCCGACTATGTACAAGATAGAAAGAAACTTCTACTACTACTACGCGTCTAAGACGCTCTGCTCAACAAGCTGCAGTCGAGTCACTACTGCCCTCTACGGCCTGCAACTCCTCGGGGGCTCAGGGTCCTCCTCGGGGTCGTCCTCCATCGGATCCTCCTCCGGATCCTCTTCCGGATCCTCCTCAGAATCTGAACCAAAGACGAGCTGCAGTGCCTCGTCAATCCTCAAAGTAGTGCCGTCCAAAAGTGTAAGTGGTGGTGGTGAAGGCACGTCTGAAGTATTCCTCTCGGAGTCTGAAACCAAGTAGTCCGAACTGGATACCACTGTACGCTTCTTCAGGGGAAGAAGGTGCTCAGGAAGTGAACTAGACGCGTACATCTCTGCAGAACGGGCCCTAGATGGCCCCGCCTCAAACTGTCCCTAGACTCTCGTCCACTCAGCACAAATCTCCTCAAGTGGTGTAAGAGGAGATGGTAACTCTAGCATCGCAGCCAGCTCTGCGTCTCTCTCTAAGTACTCGTCTCCAAGAACCAATCCCTCACTAGGTGAAAGCACTGGCGGCAGCTCCAACAGTGCGGCAAAATTTGGGTCTAGGGTTATCGTCTCAGGCTCAAACTCGGGCACAGACTCTGTCGGAACGTGAAGGTAGGGAAGGTGCTTCTCAACCAGGATAGTCCACATGACCCGACTATGAAAGAATTGCCTATGTATGGCTAGGGCAAAACCAGAGAAGTCACCGATCGGCTAGGGGTCGTCACCGATCAGTGCAATGTGGTACCAGGCTATGGCATGTGCCCAACCATGCCACTCGTTGGGCAGCCGTACAGTTAGATCGGCTATCGCCTGACTCTCAGAGACAAAGTGACGGGCTGCGTAGAAGCGTGCAGCGAAGTCACTAACCAATTGCCCGATATCATGGTTCGAGTCCACCTCATAGTCGTAGTACTCGTCTAAAATCTCGTCCACTACTGTACGCTGTCTGAAAGGTCGACTCTTCCGAGCCGTAACACGTGTAGCAGGCATCCTACAAAGTTTTTTAAGAGAACACGGATCAGTATCTGGTAGGATAATTAACATATCTTAAAGAATTCTTAAATCACAATTAGAATATTCCATTATTCAAATTGCAACACTTAACCACTTAATCACAGCTTATCTTAATCATCTAGCAATTTTCAAGAAATTGCACTCAAACAATCACATAAAAAAAAATTCAAGGTTTCATTTTCATCCTTTTACTTATTATTCTTTTACTTTCTCACTTTATTTCTTCCTCGAAGAAAATTTCTTAACGATTTCTTTCCATTCTTTTAACTTATCAACTTATTTATTCTTATTCTTCTTATTATTCTTTATTTTATTTCCTTAAAAGGAAACTCTTACGGCTTTCATTTTCAAAAACAAGTCGACTCCAACGAGTCTGTTGTTCATGTCACTTTACGCAGGTGACATTCGTTTATTCGCTTTGATTCCCTTTATTTTGTCCCTTCCGATCCGATCGTTTCTTGGATATCTTAGAACCAACGTTTCTTAGAACGTCTATGTTCTCAAAGAATCGGGAAGGCCTTAAAATTCGTCTAAATTCTCATGCCAACAAAACATTTTGAATAAAGAAATTATAACTCATATAATTTCACATACTTTCACATAGTATAGTATTCATGCTTTCACATAGTTCACGTAATATCACAAAGTATAACTTTTATACTTTAATCACATTCATACTTGGCATACTTTATTCATATCATACTTGCATACTTTATTCATATCATACTTGCATACTTTATTCACAAATTCTTGCATACTTTAATCAAAAATTTCTTCTCAAAAGAAATCATACTTCTGAAATTCTTTTCTTACTTTCTTTCTTTGGTTGAGTCGACATAGCGGGAGGTTGAGTTGTCGTCTACACTCTTATACTTAGTGTTACGACCTAACTTTTACTTGAAAGAAGACTCAGGTGTAGAGTATATACAAATACTCTATCTTACTACTTGAAAGAAACTTGTATGCAGAGTAGAAACGATTGCTCTGATACCACTCTATCACAGCCCCAAATCCCGAGGGACGGCAAAGCCGGGGTGCAACTAGGGGTTGGATTAAAGAAGCGGGGAAGAAGGGGGATGAATAAGAATAAACGAATAAACAGACATTAATAACAGAATAACTTCTATGAATAAGACTTTATTTAAAAGAAAGAGTTCATCTCGAAGGATCACTCGACAAGTTGTTCAAAAAGGAACGAAGTTCATTGTACGGGGCTTAGACCCAAAAGATAGATACATTATCTCAAAAAGATTGGCAGCAGAAAGCGTAAAGCTTGATACAAGTTCTTTATTCTAATTACGACTCTTAACTCAACATCAACCACTGCCGCTCCCGTCACTCAACCTGCACATTTTATAAAACATATGTAGGGCTAAGTACAAAAGCACTTAGTGGGCACATTGCCGAAAACATATCATAAGTATAGATAAATCAGGCATCTCATTTCTGTAGCACATCGGGATTTTTCAATAAATACCCGTGTCTACTAAACATTTTCTTTCTCATTTTCACAACATGGCTTGATCAAGCACTTTTCTGATAGATGTTACGTTCAATCTTGCCCAATAATTATCACCGTGGCTGGCCACCCCTCAACAGGGTTCCACACACAACGGCTACTGTGTACACTAACTTTGGATAGCAGATCGGCTAACTCAAAGTCCGATCGTTTTAGTTAGCAGGTCGGCTAACTAATAATTCTGGATAGCAGTCGGCTAACTCAGAAGGGTACAAGAGAACTCACATAAAAACAAAATATTTCATGCTCTGATTATCACGTTGAAAACACAATTATCAAAGCTGTAAATAAAGATTTTCGAGCATCGCTCATTTTATTTCGTATATAGAAAAACCCACCTTACTGATTACAGAACTACTATAGCTTCCGTCTTCTGTCTTCCGTCTTATCCTTAGCACTGACTTCCTCCTTTTATCGTATATAAACAAACTTTAAAACTCGATCGCAACGATAAAAGAAACAGGAAATCGAAATCGGTTTTAGTCTTTTAGGCCTTTGCACTTTACTACTTTCTTTTAATTAACAAATAAACGACAATCGATAAATTCTCGTTTATAAACTGACTCGGTTCATTACTCAACACTTAGGTCAGTAGATAAAGGATGTCGATAACTTATAACGACTTAAAAGTTCACAAGGAACGAAGTTGAAAAGAATTCAACTTAAGAAATTAAGTTTTTGGAAACTTCATGCACAAGGCAGTGGTTCTGGAGTTCTCACAGAACAGAGAACTTTAAATAGGGGATGAAATTTATACTAAAAGAAAGCTACGGATGTCTAATTTACTCTCCAATTTACGGATCTCGATTTCGTTAAGCGAGCTAGGAGTTATGACAGTTTCCGTGTAAGGTCGCAAAACAGTCCGCGCGAAACCCTAATGCTTGATAAAACTCGACGCACGAATCCCTAGGTTCGATTAATGCTATTCCACTTTTATTCTTACGAAATTTCCATCTTAATGCAGTCAATATGCAATATCTTTTATGACAAATTCCTTCACATCTCTCGATTACAAACTCGACGTATAATTCATCGTCTTTCAACTAATCCAATTACTAAACCAATTCAATTTCAAAATTCAAAATCAATTTCTATTTCAACTTCTCGTTTATAAACTATAACTCAAATCATCTCGTATCTCGGATGGAAATATCATCAACTACAATATCGTTCGTCAAACGACAACAATCATTAATATGAAATTGGTTTTCCTTATTCGACTTTTCTATCGGCATTTAATCTCGTTTCTTCGTCTCTTATTAAAATTCCAATCTTCTTAGAATTCGTTCAAATTTTCCGGTTACGATCATTAACTAGCAAGATTATCATATAATCGAATCATAGACCTAAATCATTATTCATTCTCGACTTATCGACGATTTTTCGTCTCTTAGCGATTTCGTTCATTACTTTACAATATCGATCATTATCGATCTAGAATCACTAATACGTAAACCATATACTCAAAATATTAACGAGTCTCAACTTATTGTCGGGTTTTCGTCTCTTACGATTTTCATTTTATTTTTAGAAAAATTCTAAATAATTATATAATCATCCTCAAACATACTACATACCATTTCTATTATCATTTCATGCAAATCATAACATCTTCTACATCAAATCATCAATTCTTCATCTCTTACATTTCTATTTTTATTTTTAGAAAATTCTAAATTAATTCATGAAATCATCTATCATCATATAGAACAAGAATCCATCACTCAATCCTCAAGAAAATCAAACTACATCAAACCCCTAAATCCTAGAAAAATTTCGGTAATAACAATTTATATAGGAGGGATGATTTCTTCATGATTTCAATCCATAGAACCATTCCTAAGCATCTAACAACATGTATTAAACAAAGATTCATCATGCTTCTTCATCCTCTATATTTTTCGAAAAAAACAAATTGATGGAAAATAAGTTTTGTTCAGTTCAATACGTAGAAGAAGTTCTTACCTTGTCGAATATGAACTCGGAAATAGGAATGATCGGTAGATGGATGACTTGTGAAGCTTGAGAAAGCTTGAGGAATGAAGAACAATGGAAGAAAGTGAGAGAGAGATGAGAGAGAGGGAGATGGCGGAAATGGGAGAGGAAGAAGAAGAGAGAAAAGGCTTAGGTGTTATGTTACTATTCCATAAAGTAAATAAAGATCTAACAAGGGTGGTGAGTCACACATAAGAGGCAGTTTAGGGTAGGATATTTTGTCGAAATATCGCATTTTACGGGTCTAATACGACGTTATAAAATCGAAAATTAAAACCTTAGACGGTTACGTATTTGACGAAATCTAATTCGACCGATAGATTAGAAATAAATCACATACTCGGAAAACATAATTCGTTTTTCAAAATTTGATAAAAAGTCGGGATAAGACAGTCCAAAATTCGCCCGGAAAATTAATAAAAACTGACTTTCTCCGTTGAACTCGTATCGAAGAAAAAGTGAATGTAAAGTCTGACGGTTTTTTGATCTGAGTTTTCGGACGAAAATTTTATCGGACGCGAAAACCTTAATACAGTAGTCGTTCGACCGACTTCTGGAATTTATTTTCAAAAACGGATTTCACCGTCAGTCTTAGAATCGAAAATCCTTAACTTAGGCGTGCATAGTCTTAATTAATAATTAAATTTTTATTTTAGCGACGGAATAATTATCCGGGGTATTACACAGCCGATCAATACGACGAATATCTGCACTGTGGAGATACAATGGGCAATAACATCCTCAAGAATTTCTGTCGGGCCATCAGATCTGCTTCCGGTGACTACTATTTGAGGCGGCCAAACGAGGCTGACATAACTCGGATCACTGCATTGCACGAGAGGACGCACGACTTTCCCGGAATGCTTGGAAGCATCGACTGTATGCACTGGCAATGGAAGAATTGTCCAACGGGTTGGAGAGGAAGGTACACTGGACGAAAGGTGATGGTCCCGATACGAGTTACTGGTGTATGGGGGGGGAATACACCAGTTAGGATTTTTAAAATTAAACTCTTGAAAATTACTTCAACCGAGTAAAAAGACTCAGTTGGAATCTCACAGCTGAGTAAGCAACCTCAGCTGGAAGAGTGGTGCTGTGCGGAATGTGGTGGAAAATAAACTCGTAAAACAACTCACGCTTTTATGGACGGTTGGTCAAAAACCAAAACAGTTGAGAATGTGCAGATGCGGTTTGTATGCTGGTTAGTCAGTCAGAAGAGAATGCAAGAAATAACTGAATAAAGAAAAACACAAGCACACAGAGAATTAATGTGGTTCAGAGCTAACACTTCTACGTCCACGGGGAGTTGTGAGTCCACACAACTCTGTCCAAGTTCTTCTGGACAAACCACTCAGCTTACGCGGGCTGAGCAACCGTTAAGGATAAGTTTGCGGGTACTTATCAACCTTACAGTTTAGTTTTCGGGTACTAAACGACCTAACTACTCAGTTGCAGAAAGAGTAGGATCCTAAATCTTTTCAGGTGAACGAAAATGGTGTTCCAACTAAAAGCTCGAACGTGAAGTGAACTATGATCTAACTCTCTACGAACTCTCACTAAGTGATGTTCTCAAGGTTCGATCTAAAGACACAAAAACTAACTAACTCTAGAACTCTCAACAGGTGATGTTCTAAGAGATTTAGTTCAGCTCGTGAAGAATATTGCTCTTTCTTTCGCTCTCTGGTTTCTTCTCGCGTGTGTGTCTTGTCTTCTTCGAATGAATGAAGGCCTCTATTTATAGGCGGAGAGTATCAACTAGCCGTTGGAGGAGCTGTTGATCTCTGTTCTTTGAAAGTGATGGCTTGTCTCTGATCTCTGCAGACTTTCCCGATATGGCATCTGTGCTCTTCTGCTTTCCATCTGAGATAGCCTTGTGTTGGGCCAAATGGGGTAATGACTGAACGGTCAAACCCTCACGTGACTTCCTTTTTGAAATTCAAATCTTAACAACAGACTTCCAACAAGGAGTGGTCGGTTAAGACTTTCGATCTTCAACTAGCTTGTTCTTCAGCCGATGTTCTATCTGACAACTAACAGTTGAACTCTCAGCTGACTTCATCTTCAAGCTGTTGATCTTCTTGGTTGAGTTCTACAACTGATGTTCTGAAACTGAACACTCAGTTGTCTTCCTCTTATCTGGTCAGTTAGGTTCGAACGCTCAGATGGCTTTCTTTCATCTGATGTTCTCTTCCCCTTTACTGTTTCTCATCTGATGAACGCTCAGTTGTTTTCCTTACAACTGATGTTCTATCTCTTGAATGTGACTTCCCCCTTTTTGCATTATGAAGAAGTGAACGCTCAGTTGTCTTTCTTACAACTGATGTTCTGTCCGAGTGATGCCTTGTTGTCATCTTCAGCTGGAGACCAGTAAAGATAAAATCTTAACAATGCTCAAACAGCAAGCCTACCTACTAACATTAGGTTCTGGCAACATCTACTCGGTTGGGGTCAGTTGGTTTTGGAATTCATCAAAACTCTTACTAATAAATTTCCCAACAATTTCCCCCTTTTTGATGATGCCAAAACCACTTACAACTTTAAACCACTACTGATTTAAACCTCACTAACTTATCTAAAATCTTAGCTGAAATTTTAGACAGTCTATAAGATAAAACATCAAAGGGTTAGCACAGTTATAACATGGTATTTAAAAGACTTTGCGATTCAGAGCTTGGACAATGAGGGATTGTACATCAAGGTGAATCTTATAACTGAGTAGTTTTCATTACAACTGATTGTTACAAAGATAGGCGCAAAAACCAAAAATTACAATAGTTGCTAGAAAACTAACTGAGCTAAAATTGTAGCCCATACTTACTAAAGATCCTAACAAAAATCTCTCTCTTGGCAGGTAACTCCTTGGAAATGTCCACTCCATGCTCCTGGCAGACCTGCCTCGCCTCAGCTGCGATCTTCGTGCGGTTCGGATTGCTTGAGTCTGGGAGAAGAGGAGGCCGATAAGTAACCCTCTTCGGAACTGGAACAGTGTTCAAGTCCAGGTTGGCGTCAATCATAGCCCGTCTGAACTGGCTGAACATGCCAGGATCCCCTGAGTGCAACTCGGTCAGCGCTTCCTTGAACGCTTTCCTTGGGTCTTCGGTTGCGTAAACCTTCCTGTAGTAGAAGTCGTTCACAAACTCCTGCTTGAACAACTCCCACTCTTCATTCCACTCGGTCGGCATCCACTTGTCAACATGCCTGAACCGACTCTCGACCTTGGACTTTGCAGGCAACCTTTGTTGCTTCAACTGAGCTTCCGCCTTTGATTGATGCTTGTTGATACGGCGTCGGCTGCGGGAGGCAACGTTGCTGTCTAGGTTCTGGGACAACTTCTTCAGCTCAACCTCGAACTGGTTCGCCCTCCTCACCTGGCTGGCGGCAAACTTTCTGATCCAGCTCGGGTTCATGTAGTCCTTCTCCTCTACATCCATAGCCTTGGCCGCTGCAATGCACTCTTCGGTTATTATCCCGTCGTGTTCAGAATACAGCTCGGCTGCGATCTCGGCTATGGAGCTGTAGGAAAATCCAATCTTCTCTACCTGCTCCAAGTTTTTAGACATCTCAGCTCCACCGACTTCGGTTGACTTGGGAGCAGCAGACTTCCTCCTCCTCAGCTGAGATTTGGATGATTGAGCAGCTGACACTCCTTGTTCTTGGGTCTCTTCTTCTTCCTGCGCCTCAACCTCCGTCTCCTTCTCTTCCCCCTTTTTGTCATTAGCAACAAGACTTGCTACTGAACCGTCCAGAGGGTTGAGTTTATCCTCGGTTAGTTGAACACGGTTGAAGAGTTCATTGACCGCACACTCCAGCTCGATCTTCTTCGCCAGTTCGGAGTCCTGGCGCTCTTGTTCGGCCTTCTTCAAGACAGAGAGGTTGTCGATGACCTCTATCTGAAAGGCAGCGAACTCAGCCCACTGCGACTCGAACCTGGACTCCCATTCTGCATCCTGTGTCTGTTGGGACTTGGCAAGATTTGAGTCGGCCAAAGATTTGAAGACGTTCATCTCCGACTTCAATCCCAACAGAGTGGACTTCAGCTCCGACATTTCCTGACTGGTGGAGGAGGAGAATTCATTCAGCTTGGTCTTCAGATCCACGTTTTCCTCCACCAGTTGTTGGTTCTTGACTGCTTGTGCTTCCAATGCTCTCAGCTGGTCATTTTGTTGGTGCTGGAGGTTGGCGAGCAGTTCGGTCCTCAACTGGTTGACCCTCTCAGCTACCAGCTCGCAGATTTCTTCAATTGATAGAGCATGCTGAGCAGCTGGAGGGGATTGAGCAGTTAGAGCTAGAGGCTCAGCTGTGACCATGGCTTGTTTGTTCGCCAGGTACAGCTTCAAATCTTCTTCTTCTTCTTTCGCGGCTACGGCGGCCGCATCGACATCCTCAAGGAAGTCAGCTGATTTAGCCAACATGCTATCAAGGAAGTCGACGCACTCCTTTCCAGCTGCCTCCCTTGTGTCTGTCCCTTCAGCTCGACTCTGGTCCAACCGTCGAGTGAGCAGCGCAATCCGGTTGTTGTACGCCACCTCCAAGTTGGAATAGTTGAAGTAGGCTCGGATGCGGGACTCATCGGACTTCAACCTGTCCCAGCTCTGCACCCTGATCGTGTCTTCCTTGACGTACCAGTGGCTGAAGATCAGGTGGAACTGGTACAAGAGCTCGGTTCCCAGAGTGGCGAAGATGGGCATGTTGCGAGCCTCAGGGAACAGACCTAACAGCTTTTGAAAGCAGTAGGCCACCCTGCCTTTGTGCTCCTGAGCAACTGCCTGCAGGTCCTCCGCTTCATTAATTGGGGAGGGGGTAAGATTGTATGGCTCTAGTTCAAGAGGTTCATCGATGTTGGCCAAAGAGTCGGTCGCAACATCGGCATCGAGCTGAGCGCTCGGAATTTGGGATTCGGTTGGGAGAGTGGGTTCAATGGTTTCCTCAACATCGGCCGAAGGAGCGATCACGATGTTGGCATCGAGCAGAGTGCTCGGAATTTCTGGCTCTGGTTGGGTAGAAAGAGCAAGAGGCTCTGGGGGCGGTACGGCATTATCTCCTGCCATGGGGGAGGTGGTAACATCTTCAACCTCCTCAGATGAGGAGGATGCATCCGATGTCTCCATGCCCTCAACCTCATCAGCTCCGGGGGCTCGAGGAACGATCTCGAACGAGGCGGCCTCAGCTGAGCGGCTGGATTGGGAACGTTCCTCAGCAGGTGTTGACTCAACCGGTGCCTCCTCCTCAGCTGGAGCTTGCTCCTCAGCTGGCATTCCCTCCTCAGCTGGCATTTCCTCCTCAGCTGGCTCTTGTTCCTCGGCTGGCTCCTCAGCTGGTACATTAACTGGCTCCTCAGCTGTCTCAACAGCTGGCACCTTAGTTGACTCAACAGTTGGCACATCAGCTGCCTTCTTGGTCGACTTCTTGAACCGTACCCTTAACTTTTTCTGGGCAGGTTCCTCAGCAGACTCCTTTTCCGCTTCAGCTCGTCGGCGAGCAACTTTGGATTTGGCGGGGCGAGCAGCGGCTTGTTCCCCCTTAGCTGTTGACTCAGCTGTCTTTCCCGACTCCCTCCTATCCTTAGGAGTGTAAACACTCCTGAGCACCTCCTGTGCTTTCTTGGCTGTAGGGAACAACAGCAGCTTCTTCAGCGGCGTCTCCTCGCTGTCTGCCCAGACCATGTTGCGGTCTTTGGTTGCGAGCAAGATGAGGGCAGAGATTTTGCAGCCGAAGTTGAGTGTTCCCTTCACACTCAGCAGCTTCTCTCCGGACTCGGTTGTAGTCTCGGAGATCTTCGACTTCTCCACCATCAACTGGTTCAGGAAATATTGGAACCAGTTGATTTGGTGTTGGTGCTCCAGTGCCACCAGCTGCTTCAGTTTGGGTCGGCTGATGTCCCCAAACGCGCCACTGTAACCGAACACCACCTTCGACACATCATCGAACAGCAGGCGATGTTCCGGCTTCAGCTTTGTCCGTTGCATGTTGCTCCTTAGCCTCTTCGGCTCGATCAGAGCATCCTGCAGAAACTCATCCACCTGCTCGTCGGTAATATTCTCCAGGAACTCGGTGGCGGTGTGGTTGACGGGAATGATGTACCGGAGGACATCAGACACGTCGATGGGGAAGGTGACACGACGTATGGTCCTGGCCGGAACATCTCTTTGTCGGCAGGACACCTCCATAGATACTCCCTCTGAACTGTCAAGGGGGCGAACTAGATTGACGTAGAATTCCCCGACTTGTCGCCTGAGCAAGTGGGAGGGGCAAAGCTTGGCCCAATCGAGGAGGCCATTCTTCCTGAGTGTGTTGGCAAGCGGGGCCAAGACCGACGACTCCAGATCCTCGTCGGAGAGGATCTGCTCGAAGTGTATCTTCGATACTAGCATATCGAAAGATTCTTCATATGTAGTAGGGACTAGGGATGGTCCGGATGAAGCCATTCTCTTACTTTTTGGTGCCATTAATGATCACTGCAAAGGGAATATATATACGAAAGGAAAGAAAATCTTTTTGCAGAAACGGGTTAGGCAAAGACTGAGAAGACGATGAACAGGTAAATTAGATATGCACGAATGAGGAAAGTAGAAGATATCTTCCTGATTTTTCGCCTTATATAGGTCTTGACTCGGATGAAATCGACGACTGAGGTTAAATGGTGCGAATCCATCAACGGCTAAGATCACGCGACTGTTGACTATCTTTGACTTGACGTTTTGATCCGAGTTCCAATCAGCGCGTGAGAAGGTGTACAGTTTATCTTGTCAGCCCAGTCGCACTATAAAGTAGGCTATAGATGTTCAGCCGTACTTTACATTTAATGCGACATGATGGCTATTTTTAATGTAACTGACTTGTTCAGGAATGTTTGAATTTATTTCAAACATTCTCATTTAAGAACATATCACCTTCAGCCATAAATGTTACCTGCCAGCTGATGTCAAAATCAGCTGAGTTCCCATGTTGCAGCATACCATCAGCTTACTCGAGTTCGTCTGTTCAGCTGAC
Organism: Schizonepeta tenuifolia; assembly: GCA_029490685.1. Taxonomy (NCBI): domain Eukaryota; kingdom Viridiplantae; phylum Streptophyta; class Magnoliopsida; order Lamiales; family Lamiaceae; genus Schizonepeta; species Schizonepeta tenuifolia. The sequence goes on along the minus strand of CM055956.1, from coordinate 78,891,950 downwards.
GTCTGATTCCTTTGGATGGCAATCTGTATCTGAGATTCCCCCTTCAGCTGAGCTCCCCCCTCCATCTGAGCTTCCCCCTCAGATGGGCATCTATCTCTTCACTTCCGCTGGTTCCTCATCTGATGGATCCAACAATCCAAGGAGGTCACATAGCATCTTGAACCGAGCTTCAGCTAGAGGTTTGGTGAAGATATCAGCTCTCTGAATCTCAGTTGGAATCTTTTCCATGGATACGTCCTTCTTCTCAATATGATCTCGGATAAAATGATGACGGATGTCGATATGCTTTGTCCGAGAGTGGTGAACAAGATTAAGAGAGATAGCTATGGCACTCGAGCTATCACAATGAATGGGAACCTGTCCAGTTACGACTTCATAATCTCTCAGCTGTTGCTTGAGCCACAACACTTGCATGCAACAGCTTCCGGCAGCCATATACTCTAACTCGGTTGTAGAAGTGGCAACACATGCTTGTTTCTTGGAGAACCATGAAACTAGCTTGCTTCCCATGAACTGACAGTGTCCAGATGTGGACTTCCTGTCCAACCGATCTCCTGCTAGATCTGCATCTGAGTATCCAGTCAGTTGGATATTGTCGTCAGTTGGATACCACAATCCAACATTAACAGTTCCCTTCAGGTACTTGATGATGTTCTTTGCTGCCAACATGTGTGCTTCCTTTGGTTGAACTTGGAACCGGGCACACACTCCAACTGCGTATGATATGTCTGGCCGGCTAGCAGTCAGATATAGCAAAGAACCAATGATCCCTCTATACTTACTGGCATCCACGAGCTTTCCTTCAGTTCCAGGTTTAATCTTCCAGTTAGTATTCATTGGGATCCTTGTGGTCTTACTTGTCTGCAATCCGAACTTGGTGATGAGCTCCTTTGTATACTTGGATTGATTGATGAAAATCCCTCCTGGCGACTGCTTCACTTGTAATCCAAGGAAATAATTCATCTCGCCCATCATCGACATCTCGAACTTCTTCTTCATGAGGTTTGAAAATTTTTCACACAGTTCCTCCGACTTAGATCTGAATATGATGTCGTCAACATAGATTTGCACAACAAGAATGTCATCTCCAACTTTGATGGTGAATAGGGTTTTGTCAACTGACCCTCGTTTGAACCCCGAGTTCAGAAGAAAACCACAAAGAGTGTCATACCAAGCCCTTGGCGCTTGCTTTAGTCCATAGATAGCTTTCTTCAACTTGTACACTCTTCCATCTCCAGTCTCAAAACCAGGAGGTTGTTCAACATATACATCTTCCTTGATATCTCCGTTGAGGAATGCACACTTCACATCCATCTGATACACCTTGAACTTGTGATGTGCGGCATAAGCTAGAAAGATTCGGATGGCTTCCAGCCTTGCAACCGGCACAAAGGAGTCCTCGAAATCGATTCCTTCTTGTTGGCAATATCCTTGAGCTACCAACCTTGCCTTATTCCTCACTATGAATCCAATGGCGTCTCTCTTGTTTTTGAAAATCCACTTCAATCCAATCACCTTGACACCACTTGGTCTTTCTACCAACTCCCATACACAGTTGCGTAGAAACTCATTCAGTTCTTCTTGCATGACTATTGTCCAGTGAACACAGTTGAGAGCTTCCACAACGTTCTTTGGTTCTGGCACATCAGCTACAAAGCAAGAAATCATGGCAACATCTCCAGCTTGCTCGAACTCCTCTAGAACTGCCAACTCCTCAGCATATTGGGCATAAGTGTTGGAATCTTCCTCGGTTGAATCCTGAGTCGCAACTCTGCTTCTTGTACGAACACCTTCGGTTGGATCTCCGATGATGTTGTCAGTGGAATGAACTTTATACCATCTTCGGTTGCGTCTTCCTTCTTCTTCCAACTGTGGCTGTTCCGTAATCTGAGTTGGAGTCTTCAGAGCTGGTGATTGATCAGCTGTTGAGTCTGGATCCTCAACATTGACATTATTTTGAACCGGACTTGGTTGAGCTTCGGATGCTGATGCAGTTGGAGGGACATCAGCTGGAGTTCCCCCTTGAGATGAGCTGGGGTCCTCGCATTCATCTTCAGAGGAGTATGGATCCTCATCCTCTGTTGCCCATACCAGTGGTTCAGCTAGATTCTTTTCCCTTAGAGCTTGTGATCTGGTGAGAATAGGTGAAACTTGTGGATTGTCCTGTTGTCCTTTAGCCTGTTCCCTGCTCTCAAAAGTAGATTCATCAAAACTAACATGAGGTGTTATCTCCAAAACACGAGAGCTATTGTTGAAAACTCTATATGCCTTGATCCGAGCGGCATATCCGAGAAATATGCCTTTCGAAGCTTTGGCATCAAAAGTTTTCAACTGAGTTTTCCCATTGTTGTGAATATAACACTTAGAACCAAAAACGCGAAAATAAGAAATATCTGGCTTCCTGCGTCTCCATAGCTCGTATGGTGTCTTTCCCAACCGCTTGGTCAGAAGAGACCGGTTCTGAGTGTAGCAGGTTGTGTTGATCGCCTCAGCCCAAAATCTCTTTGGCAGAGCTGAGCTGGTTAGCATGGATGTAGCTGCATCCTTTAGTGTTCTGTTCCTTCGCTTAGCTACTCCATTCTGTTGTGGAGTGCGCGCGGCTGATGTTTGATGGGTAATTCCATTCTTCTCGCAATTCTCGATGATGGTTTCATTTAGAAACTCAGTTCCTCGATCTGATCGGATAGAAATGATCTTCATCTCTTGTTGGTTTGATATCCGATCCATCAGCTTGGGTAGCTCATCTCGGGTTTCACTCTTGTGGCGCATGAAGATGGTCCACGTATATCTTGAGTAGTCATCAGTTACAACCAGGGTGTACTCGTTTCCGTTCATGCTCTTTGGTGTAACTGGCCCGAAGAGATCCATATGGATCAGCTGTAACACTCGGTCGGTTGAGGGAGTTGATTTCAACCGGAAGGAGGATCTAGCGAGCTTTCTCAACTGGCATGCACTGCAGATATGTGTGGTTGAGAACACTCGGTTTGGTATGCCTCTTGCATGTTCTTGTCTGGCGAGTCGGTTCATTGTCTTGAAGTTCAGATGGTTGAGCCTTTTGTGCCACAGCCAGCTCGCATCTGAACTGCTCTTTGATAGCAAGCAGGTGTCAGGAAGACTACTGTTCCAGTCAGCATAGTAGACGTTCCTGGTTGGCGATCGATTTCCCAACAATATGACCTGCTTTGATCCGACATCTTTAACTCTGCAACCCTGTGCATTAAACTTGACAGAGAAATCATTATCACAGAATTGGCTGATGGAGAGCAAGTTATGCTTCAATCCATCAACATAAGAAACATTAGAAATCGAAACATGATTGGTTTCAAGTGTACCGTAACCTCTGGTGTACCCTTTTGAGTTATCACCAAAAGTAACTGATGGACCTTCTTTCTCCACGAAACTTCCAAGCAAATCCTTCAGATTCGTCATGTGTTTCGAGCATCCACTGTCCATCACCCACATTGTAGCAGACGCTTTATTCTTCCTCAGCTGTTTCTCCTGTACCTGCAAAGAGAAACTCGCTTAGGTCCCCAATTTTAGTTGGGTCCTGCAGGGTTAGAACGAGTTCCCCCTGGAACTGTGCGTCGCTTTTTCCTGTATACTCGGATGGATTTATCATTCCAGATCACTTTTCCTTCATCATCAACTATAACAACACCTCGGTTATCCTTAGGCTTGTTGTTAATAGTGATGTTCTGTTTTTTGGGAGGAGTTGAATTTCTCCCTTGTTAAACTCTCGGAGGTGAGGCTTTCCCCCTGTTTTGATGGCGATTTTTATCCTGTTTGATTTGTCTGGATGATCGGACGCCATGTTGGAATCTTTGTGGCTGATTCTGATTCCAACTCCTTGAGTGTTGTTGATAGGTGTTCCTGCCCTGTTGATGATTCATGTTGTGGCATGAGTATCTCCAACTGTTCGACCTGTTCCTTATCGGTTGACTCGGTTGGAACCTTTGGTTGAACTGGGGATGGAACCGTTGTTGATTCAGATGATTGAACCCTTGTCGGTTCTGCGGTCGGTTCCATTCTTTCTGTCGTTGACTCTGAGGTTGATGCAGAGGTCGGTTCTGATTCTGAGTTCGGTTGCGATTATGTCTTCGACGCCTCTGATTCATCTTCTGACTTTTGGAATATTCTCCCTCGGTTGATGTCCCAACCGATGGAACATTCTGTCCTTCATCTACTGTTCATTTTCCCTTCTCAGTTGTGGTTGCCTTGGTCGGTTGAGCTTGCTGAGAAACGGAGGTTGAAATACTTTATGGTGACTCAGGTTCCACTGTGTTCGGTTCAACAGCCTTGACCTCGACAGCTTTGATGAAGGTTGCTGGAGGAATTCCACTATCTTTAATCACATCATAACCGAGTCCTGACACGTCATCCATCTGTCTGTTGTAACTGATAAGATTTTCTATGATCTTGGATGACTGATACAGCTAGATTAGATTGTCCTTCTCAGTTTGCAACTCCTTGAGGAGGACATTTATCTGCTCGGTTTGACCATCTGACTTCTTTATCAGCTGGTCGATCTGAGCCTCTTGATTTTTCAACTGATCTTGCTGTTCCTTGATCTGCTTCGTCAACTCCTCATCAGTTGGAGCCTTAGCCTCGTTCAGTTGACTCTTGAGATTCTCAATCTCCTCGGTTTGGCTCTTGATCAGATCGTCCTTTTTAGTTAAGGAATCTTCAAGTTTGGCGAACTGAGCTTGAAGACTCTTAAACTCAACTGATTGGTGATGCAGTTCCTCACTGAGTTCTTGAAAGTCACTCCAGGAGGGTTCCAACTCTTCGTCCAGAAATTCCTGCATGTTAGAAGTATTGAATGAATTTAACTTAGCAGGATTAGAGTGTACCTCAGTATCCTCTTGGTCGGTTCCAAGTGCCATGAGGCATTGATCCTGACTGATGGCGTTGTTGGTAGAAGTCAGCTCATCCTCATCTTCAGTGTCAGTGAAGATGTCCATGTCGTCAGCTGCTTCTTCTGCTACCATGGCCTTGTTCTTTCCAGCTTGCTTGGCCCTCATAGCTTCTCTCTCTTTCTTTGAGAGGTCTGGGCTGTCAGCTTTGAAGTGACCTTCCTTGCCGCATTCAAAGCAACCATTGGTGACAGGCTTTGAACTGTCTCGAGTTCGGTTTGATTTGTAGAATCGTTTGTATTTCCCGAACCAAGTGTCCATGTCGGCTAGTTTCTTTGACAGGGCTGCAATGTTCTGTTGCAGTTTCTCTTTGCTTGGCTCCTTTGCAGTCGTGTCACCCTATCTGGTTGGCCTCGATGTTCTCGATTTTGAGTAGTCAGCTCGAAGAGCAACTGACTTTGAGGCTGAGCCAACATCCTCAAGTCGACTCGTCTGAACCGAGGACTGAGATCTTCTTCGGTTCACCTTATACTCATTTCCCTTTAAGATTGAGAACAATCTTTCAGTTCCCATTTCACCAAGGTCAGCTCGGCTCTCATGGATATTGGTGAAAGTATCCCACTCAGCCGGTAGAGCTTGCAACACTTTGAGATTGATTTCTCTTAGTGTGTATTTTCCTCTTCGGATGGACTGGATTCTTCTGAGGATGTCCATAAACCGGAGCTCTAGCTGATCAATTGTTTCATCTGTCTTCAGACAATAGTTGTCGAAGTCTTGGCATGCATGTGAGAACTTGTTCTCCTTCGTCTCATCGCTTCCTTCACTCAGCGATGCCAGGATATCTCATATTTCTTTGGCAGTCTCACACTCTTCAATCCAGAGGAGATAATCTTGTCCAACAGTGGACATAATCGTGCTTTGAGCCCAGATATCCAACTGGCTCACCTTGCCTTCCTCTGGAGTGTAGTCTTCCGGCTGCTTCTCCACAAACTCCACAACTGTATCTCCATCGTTGGGATTTGTAGGAGTGCGAGCTATTCTTTCTTTGATGATGATCGGTCCGGAAGAAAGAACTTGTTGCATCCTATGATGCTTCGACAGTAAGATCTTCTTCATCCGTGTCCTCCAGGATGTATAATTTACAACCGAGAACATTACCACATTCTTATTCTTGACGTCCATCTGCACATAACAACATAACAAATATGCAAGCAAATATGCACTAGCGTGAAAAATAGATCTGTTCAGTTGACCACTGAAGAAACTTTCTCGAATTCACACCTTGTGAAACAGAGTCAGTAGTCTTTTGAACCACTGCTCTGATACCACTTGATGGTCCCGATACGAGTTACTGGTGTATGGGGGAGGGGAATACACCAGTTAGGATTTTAAAATTAAACTCTTGAAAATTACTTCAACCGAGTAAAAAGACTCAGTTGGAATCTCACAGCTGAGTAAGCAACCTCAGCTGGAAGAGTGGTGTTGTGCGGAATGTGGTGGAAAATAAACTCGTAAAACAACTCACGCTTTTATGGACGGTTGGTCAAAAACCAAAACAGTTGAGAATGCGCAGATGCGGTTTGTATGCTGGTTAGTCAGTCAGAAGAGAATGCAAGAAATAACTGAATAAAGAAAAACACAAGCACACAGAGAATTAACGTGGTTCGGAGCTAACACTCCTACGTCCACGGGGAGTTGTGAGTCCACACAACTCTGTCCAAGTTCTTCTGGACAAACCACTCAGCTCACGCAGGCTGAGCAACCGTTAAGGATAAGTTTGCGGGTACTTATCAACCTTACAGTTTAGTTTTCGGGTACTAAACGACCTAACTACTCAGTTGCAGGAAGAGTAGGATCCTAAACCTTTTCAGGTGAACGAAAATGGTGTTCCAACTAAAAGCTCGAACGTGAAGTGAGCTATGATCTAACTCTCTACGAACTCTCACTAAGTGATGTTCTCAAGGTTCGATCTAAAGACACAAAAACTAACTAACTCTAGAACTCTCAACAGGTGATGTTCTAAGAGATTCAGTTCAGCTCGTGAAGAATATTGCTCTTTCTTTCGCTCTCTGGTTTCTTCTCGCGTGTGTGTCTTGTCTTCTTCGAATGAATGAAGGCATCTATTTATAGGCGGAGAGTATCAACTAGCCGTTGGAGGAGCTGTTGATCTCTGTTCTTTGAAAGTGATGGCTTGTCTCTGATCTCTGTAGACTTTCCCGATATGGCATCTGTGCTCTTCTGCTTTCCATCTCAGATAGCCTTGTGTTGGGCCAAATGGGGTAATGACTGAACGGTCAAACCCTCACGTGACTTCCTTTTTGAAATTCAAATCTTAACAACAGACTTCCAACAAGGAGTTGTCGGTTAAGACTTTCGATCTTCAACTAGCTTGTTCTTCAGCCGATGTTCTATCTGCCAACTAACAGTTGAACTCTCAGCTGACTTCATCTTCAAGCTGTAGATCTTCTTGGTTGAGTTCTACAACTGATGTTCTGAAACTGAACACTCAGTTGTCTTCCTTGTATCTGGTCAGTTAGGTTCGAACGCTCAGATAGCTTTCTTTCATCTGATGTTCTCTTCCCCTTTACTGTTTCTCATCTGATGAACGCTCAGTTGTTTTCCTTACAACTGATGTTCTATCTCTTGAATGTGACTTCCCCCTTTTTGCATTATGAAGAAGTGAACGCTTAGTTGTCTTTCTTACAACTGATGTTTTGTCCGAGTGATGACTTGTTGCCATCTTCAGCTGGAGACCAGTAAAGATAAAATCTTAACAATGCTCAAAAAGCGAGCCTACCTACTAACATTAGGTTCTGGCAACATCTACTCTGTTGGGGTCAGTTGGTTTTGGAATTCATCAAAACTCTTACTAATAAATTTCCCAACAAAAGAGTTATCCAACCCTCCTCCTTGAAGCTGTCGCCTCCCAAGATTTGTGGATTTGGCATGCTTTTTTCGGTGTCGCCGGCTCTCTGAACGATATCAATGTGCTCAATCAGTCCCCCCTCTTCAGCGACGTCCTCAATGGTAGAGCGCCGTCAACTCAATTCACTGCAAACGGCCGTCCGCACCGCATGGGATATTATCTCGCCGACGGCATCTATCCGAAGAGGGCCTCTTTCGTGAAGACGCTCAATGCGCCAACAGATCTGAAGAGACAGCGATTCGCTCGGATGTAAGAAGCTGCGCGTAAAGATGTTGAAAGGGCTTTCGGTGTCCTCCAAGCTCGTTGGGCAATCATAAAGGGCCCTGCTCGCATGTGGTTTCGGGAGCATTTATGTGATGTCATGTATGCCTACATCATTCTGCATAACATGATTATTGAAGATGAATGACCTAGAGCAACTGACTTCAATGCTGAATTGAGCGCAAGTGGCAAAAGAAACGTGAACAGGGCACCAGTCCATCAAGGTATGCGGGTGCCACTTCAGCAAAATATTGAGAGACAAGCTCAGATTCAGGATGCACGTGCCCACGACCACCTTATGGAGGATATGATTGAAGAGATTTGAGTACGTTTTGGTCCACTCCGCGAGTAGTTGTTGTGTTTTTATTTATTTCTTAATTATTGTATTTTTTAAGTTATTGTATTTTTTTTAAAAATTGAATAAAATTGTCATTTATTAATTTCTGAATTTAATTAAGTTATTTTTTATAATATTTATTACAAATAAAAAAATTAACAACAAAATAAAATCTATTCAATCATTAAAATCACACTTCTCAGTACTTCAACCTAGGTCTTACTCAACCCCATTGTAGTGCAAAAATCAACTTAGGTCTAACTCAACACCATCAATCATTAAAATCACGCTTCCCAGTGCTTCAACCTAGATCTAATAAGCCCCTGTAGTGAATGCTCTAAGAACCTCACCTTTTCATAAAGTTAGATCTCCATATTTTCTTCTATTGCTTCTTTGATTTCTTCTCCCAATATTCCATACGTTTCCATGCTGCATATAAAAAACAAAAGAATGAGGTTGTGATTCTTCATATAAAAAACAAATAAATGAAAATCGAAATACGTAAAGTTCGATTAATAAAACGGTAATATTACTTTTCTCTTATAATTCCTAAAATTATGAATTGATTAAGAATCAATTTTAATTGATGATTATTTTCACTTACTAATCTAGCAATTACTAATTTCTAGGTAAAATTACTTTTTTTCGAGGAATCAAAGTAATTATATAATTGTTACGAATAATATATTTTATATATGAACGTTACATATAGAATTGGTTAGGATTTTCCATTTCATATTATAATGTTATATATATATATATATATATATATATATCAATTGTGAAATATATACGTTTTGACCTTTTCACAATTAGTTATATACGTATGTGAGGAATTAAATTAGTTATATCCATATTTGGTATGAAGACACCAATTTATCCTTGATGTTGAGTTTTTTATATTATATTTCTTACACATTGAGTACGATTTGATTGACACTCACTTTAGTTGTCATTAACCAAAAATGATTGTAATGTTAGGGCATAAAAATTAGTAAAAGTGATCAATAATTAGAAAATTAGTGTTGCAATGATTAGTTTGTCTAGAGCATATCCAATTAATTAATTACTCAAATATGTTTATGTAAACTGAATATTATCAATATTATATGATATAAAAGAGAAAAAATATATAATTTACGCTAAAAGAATTAAAAATTCATGATATATCAAATAAACAAAGATCTCACTCGGTCATATTAGCAAAAACTTAAGATCCCACTCGACATTTTTTGAGATCCTACTCGAGGGGGTTCTTATAATTTACGAGCGGGATATTTCTTTTCGAAAGCTTTAAGATTATTATGAATAAATAATTATTAATTACTATTATTTGAATTAAATTAATTATATAATAATATTGAATACGTATTAACTCATTAACTAATTAAATAAAAACCAAAAAATATGTAAACTATACAAAATTAACCATAATTATATGAATTGACAAATAAATATAAATCCCGCTCGTATATATCACATATATTGAAAGATCCCACTTAAATTTTTTGAAGATCTCACTCGAGTGGGATCTTGTAATATTCGAGCGAGATCTTTCTTTTTTCAAGTTTAAAGATTATTATGGATAAATGGTTATTAATTACTATTATTTGAATTAAATTAATTATAAAATAATATTGAATAAATATTAACTCATTAACTAATTAAAATAAAAACTAAAATATATGTAAACTATATAAAAATAACCATAATTATATGAATTGCCAAATAAATAGAAATTCCGCTCGAATAAATTACATATATTGGAAGATCCCGCTCGAGATTTTTGAAGATCCCACTCGAGTGGGATCTTCTAATTTTTGAGCGGGATCTATATTAAATATGCATGAAATTATTATGCATGAAGATTAATTATTTCCTAAAATTTATCTCAAATAATTATATAATAATATTGAATAAATATAAAGAGATTAAAATTAAAATGAAAAAATATGTAAACTATATCAAAATAACAAAAAATTTATGAACTGTAAAGTAAATAGTAATCCCGCTCGCCAAAAATAAAAAAAATCAAGATCCCACTCGATATTTTTGATTTTTGTTAACTTTGTACGAGCGGGATATTTAATTATTTTGCTATTAATAACATTATTTATCTGTTTATTTAGTTTACATATTTTTTGGTTTTATTTTTTTTTTACTTCGTAGATTTTCATAATTTTTATACAATATGTGATAATAATTGTACTATATAATTAAATTTTTTTTCCATAAATATTGGTAGCATGCCACCTTACACACAATTGAGTGTGATAGTACTCGACAGTGGTGGATGTAAAAATTCATCTGTAAGTGTTCACGTGAATGGTTGAAATTTCACCTTTGATGTAACGATTTTACTTTACGTAAATTTGTACCAATTTCACTCACTCAATTGATTGAATGAATGAATTCTATATAAGTGGTAGCAGAGATGAATGAGCAAACACCACAACCATCAAAATATTCTGTAAAATATTAGAACCTCATAAAAAAATATCAGTTAAAAAGCCAATTTCGTCATTAGTGGAAGAATTTTTCAGATTTGATCAACAAATCCAAAAACGGTGATTTTCAATTGTATTTAAGATTTCATCCTTAGTAGATCCCACTCGTGAATAGTAAGATCCCGCTCGTAAAGGAAGATCTCAAGGCGGGATCTACAAATTATGCGAGCGGGATCTTTTATATTACATTTTTAATTGTCTTGATTTTCATACTTATAGTGTTTATATTTCAGAATATGGAAGAATGAAAATATTTCAACATCAAATATGGTGGAGAATGGCACGATTATGAGTATGTAGGCGGTTCAGAATCGATCACTCAAGTTCTTGCTGTCACTCCAGCTCTTATCAATTTGAAATACAACATCGATGTGTTGATGCGTCAAAATTCGATGAGCACTCGGTACGAATTGTATTATTTATCGCGTGCTCGAAGTGGACGCACTATGAAAATTCACTTGAGCACAGATCAACAATTTGCTCAATTGTGCATGGAGTCCTTTCCAACCGTGTTTCTCATCCACAGCCACATAGATGTGTATGTTCCATAATTCGAAGATCCTGAGACGTCATCCTTTCAATACGACCAAGGGCAGCCGTCATTATTTCAATACGACCAAGGGCAGGCATCATCATTTCAATATGACCAAGGGCACACAAATTCTGATGAAATGGAGCGTATCCAACACAAATAAATTCTCGGGATTTCTTTTCCAACTTATATCCTAGTGAGTAATTACGAAGAGACGTCCACAATTACGTACCTGTTGTTCCAAATCAACATTATCCAGACAACGAAGATGATGAACCAAAATGCACTGTCAAATTGGATTCAGACGATGAAAATGTTGACAGTGTTGATCTTGAAACTGATAGTGAAGTTATTTGAAGACTGGACTGAGGAAGGTTTACGCGATTTTACTATGGTGGAGCACAATGCATGGATTCGTCCCAGGGAAACGACTGACTTGTGTGATCTAACCAACTGGTTAGTTCCGGTGATTCTGCCTAATGCTACAATTTCTCTCGTAGCACGTGATCCTAACCTGACAGATGATGATGAGTTGCGTGTTGGTGCTGTTTTCGACAACAAAAAATAGTTAAATATTGCAGTTGGAACGTGGTACATGGAGAGAGGACTTGAATTCAAAGTTCTGAAATCGGATTATATTCGACTGAAGTTTTTGTGCAAGCATTAGAATTGCCCATTTGAGTTGCGTGCAACATAGGAGTGTGTATTGGCCGGTCAGTTCGGCCGACCGACCAAAATTATAGAAATCAAAAAACCGACCGATCAAAAGTATTTCGGACCGTGGCCGGGCCGAAAAAAATTTTGCACAGATATTAGGTCGGACCGAAAGAATTCGGTCGGTTCGGCCGGTTAATTTTTAACCGAAAAAAAAGAGAACGAAACAGTACAATACATTCAAGTCCAAATCCACAAATAAATCCCAAGTTCAAATCCAAGTCCAACATTAACATATGAAATAACATGAAATAAACCCACAACATTACAAAATATCACAAATAAATAAGTCTTAGGACAACATTCTTCAAAGTTCAAAGTACAAATTTAATGAAATAACATAAATATAGCTTCAATCAACTAGCTTCTAAACTCCATCAATCCTTTATTCCTTTAGCTTTAAATCTCCATGGCTTCAACATTTGCAACATCTCTTCACCTTCAACAATGTCAAGACTTTTCAAAGCTACAAAAAAGAAAAAATATAAATGATCAAATCAATCACAAATTAAAAAAATAATGAAATCAATCACAAGTTAAAATACATTCTTCATGCTTTTGAATGCCCTCAAAATCCTCTTCAATTGAAATAGGTTGCTTTGACTTCCTTAGCCAATCTTAAGTACAAACAAGACTCTCAACAATTCTAGGAGTCAACGAACTCCTAAAAGCATCAAGCACCCTACCCCCGGTGCTAAAAGCCGACTCGGATGCTACCATAGAAATAGGTACCGAAAGCAAATCACGAACTAGGTGAGCTAGAATAGGCAACCTAGGTTCATTCACTTTCCACCAATTTAGTATATCAAAATTCTTTCCACTATCGGACTTCTCACTTAAGTAGACATCCAAATCATTGGACACATCATCTACACCAACTTTTTGTTGATTGTACTTGGCAATCAAAACATAAGGAGATGATGAAGATGCCAAATCACTTGAAGCATTTGGAGCTTGTGTTGCTCTTTCATCACTTGGAGAGGGCTCATGTAACAATTTATAAGCCTCATACAATTGGTAGAGCTCAACTTTCACATTCTTTGCAATTTCTTGACCAAGTTCATTTCCAAACACTTCAACAAGTATGAATTCTAAGACTCCAAACTTGTGTCTAGGATCAACAACAACACAAAAGAAAATGATCTTGTTCATCTTATTTGGATCAACCCAATACTTATCAAATTTTTCCTTCATCTTCACCCCCATTTCTCTCACTTCCTTGTTTGAAGCTTTCACCCATTCTTTCAACAAACAACACATATTGCTAATTTCATGCAAGAAAACATTTGAAGTGACATACAAAGATTCGGAGATTCTATTAGTCAACTCAAAAAAAGTTTGCAACACCGTGTGCAACTTTTTTTCATTCTCCCAATCAAGACAATCGGGAACACCATTTGGAAGATCAACCTTATAAAAGGGATCTTTTGATTCATATAAATCAAAAGCTTTTTCAAACTTAATTGCAACATTCAACATCAAATAAGTAGAATTCCATCTCGTAGGCACATCCAAATACAAAAGACTTTTGCTTTCAATATTCTCCTCTTTACATCTAGCAAGTCTAGAACAAGAATGCCTAACATATCTAACTGCATCCCTTATCTTTTTAACTGAAATATCCAACTCTTTCATGCCATCTTGCACAACCAAATTAACAATATGAGCAACACACCTCATATGCAAATATTTACCTCCCATCACACAACAACCACGAGCAACCAACTTATTTTTCAAAGCAACAAGACATGTATCATTCGAAGAAGCATTATCAACTGTCACTGAAATCACCCTCTTAATTCCCTACTCACGCAAAATACCATCAAGTTGACTACCTATATTCTCACCCTTATGACTCTCAATAGTACAAAAATTTATGATTTTCTTATGCAAGTTCCACTCCTCGTCAATCCAATGGGCAGTGATGCATATATAATTGATTTTTTTGCAAAGAAGTCCAAGTGTTTGTAGTAACAGAGACACTTTGACCAAATTTTTTGAAAAAATCAATCATGGACAACCTTTCTTTCTCAAACAACTTGAAAATATCAAGTGAAATAGTCCATCGAGAAGGAATAATAAACTTAGCTTGTAGTGCAACAACAAATTTCCTAAACCCTTCACCCTCTACAATTTTAAAAGGTAATTCATCCTTGATTATCATTTCAACAAGCTTGATCCTACAAAATTGTTGATCAAATCTCCAACTAGTTAAACTACCAACTACAATAGACTCATCACCCCCTTCCTCAACTTGTACCGATTTTAAAGACAACTGTGATTGTCTTAAATCCGAACAATTAGTTCTATCAGGATGGTTTTTATATTTAAGCATATGAGAATTAAGCGAGCTCGTACCGTTAACAGCGGAGTCAGCATAGTAGGACTTAGGGCAGTACTTGCATTGTACCTTTTGCCTCCCATCTTCATCTTTAAACTTTGTGAAATGAGCCCACGCATTCGCTGCAGGCCTTCCACTCTTTTTTCTCTTCGAGGTTGATGTGGTCCGAGTGGATTCTTTTGGAGGGGGCGGTGGCATTTCCTTTTCAGTGTTTGGAGTGGTATCATTCGATGTTGTAGAGGGATGTGAGATTTCTCCATCCTTTTGATTTTCAGCCATTAATATCTGCAATTTAACTATTTCTAAATCAGAAACTAACACACATTTACTTATTCCACAGTACAGTACAATAGCATAACAATAATACTAAATAATTTCAACCATTTCAAGAATTGCAACTTGATTTGCAGTAACCAATATACATTATAACATGTAAACTAAACAGCTTTAAGATCATATAATTAAGATAATGTAATCTGATGTAATCTGATTAATCTGATTAAGATACTGCCTTGGTGGATGGAACCTATTTCTGAACACACCCTTATAAGTTTAATTACAAACAAAATCATAAACTTTGGTCAGAATTTGTTTTTTGTCATGAACTTAAATTTTAATGTCAATAATACGGACTTTTATGTTCCAAATATAGTTCAGGCAAAATTAAATCTATATGACAATTGGAACAAAGTTGCATCATGTTATATGCAAGTTAACTATTTTTCAATTTTTTCTAAATACACGTCTTCAGTCTTTGCATAATTGCATGTCACACACACGCACCAATGAGCAACCTTGATATTTCGGCTGCCAAAAATCAGATTATCAAAAGATACATCATCATACATGCATACTAGTAGCAGTGAGACTAACCAAGATTTCGGCGCCAGCGGGTGGTGCGACGGAGATAAAACTGAAGAAGCCGGAGAGACGAAGGCGGAGTGGCGTGACGGTCCGACAAATAAGAAGCCGGTAGAGTGAAGTGAAGTGAACAACAACGCATGAGAGGTGCAAGGACGAGGAGGAGGTGCGGTTGCAGCGCACTAGAGGTAGAGGCGCATGGAGAAGAAGCTGGAGAGGAACAATGAACGGAAGAAGAGTCAGAATATGTCGGAGCGGTCCGAGCGGAGGAGCCGGAGGTGCTTCGGAGCGGAGTCTGTGAAGTGTGAAGTCTGTGAAGTGAAAAACTGAAATGAAAATGGAATGGACCAGTGGAGTGGAGCGGCGCACAAAAGAATAGGGTTAGGGTTTCTAATTTCTATATATATTTATGATATAATTTCTATATATATTTATGATATAATCGGTCGATTCGGTCCCCAACCGACCAAATTTATTGAAACCGGAGCGAAAACTGAAAACCGATTTTTACAAGATTTCACAATCCAACCGAAAACCGATGGGTGTAAAAATCGGGCCGAACTGGCCAAAACTCATCGGTTCGGCCGGTTTTTTTGGCCCGGTTCGGGCCGTGCACACCCCTAGTGTGCAACATCACGTGGAACAAATACTTGGATAATACACAAGTTCATTCCTGAGAATTCATGCTTCCGTCAGCTACGACGTGCAGCTCCGAGGAAAATCAAGATGAATGTTGTTGCAGCTTACGTGGAGCAAAAAATCAAAACCAACTGTAAAATCATGGAGCCCAAGGCTATTATGAAGGAGATGTTACACGAGTTCGGTATCACCATCCGTTATGATTTGGTGTTGCGAGCACGACATGGAGCAATACAAAGTATATACGGAGGGTATGTTAAATCCTTCCAGTTGTTGTCTGGTTATCTTCACATGCTTAAAGAATCAAATACCGACACGATTACTGATTTTGAGGTTGGAAATGATGGGAGATTTGAGCATTTGTTCGTGGCTCTCGGCGCCTGCAGACTTGCGTATCCATTCAATATGAGACTTGTGATCGTTGTAGATTGCACTCATCTCAAGTGTAAGAATAGAGGCATTTTATTTGTCGCTATGACGAAGGATTCCAGCGAGCATGTTTTTCCATTGGCGATAGGTACTGGACCAATCGAGAATGATATATCTTGGAGATGGTTTCTAACCCGTTTGAAAATGGCATATGGTGAGTTTAGAGATATAGTGATTGTCTCTGATGCACATATCTCTATAGTCAACGCTGTCAATGAGGTGTTTCCAAATGCATTTCACGGTCTTTGCTACTCTCACTTGCTGAATAAGTTGAAGTGCTATGGGAAAGTTGTTGTGACATTGTACGAATGAGCTGTTTTTGCATATCACACTTCAATTTATGATAATGCAATGGCCTCTATGAAACGAGAGAGCCAAGACGCATATGACAGATTAATGAGAGTTGGACCAGAGAAGTGGGCTCGATGCAAGTGTCCATTGCCACGTTATAGCCATCTCACTTCAAATGCAACAGAAGTATGGAATCATAGATTAGTATGGGCTTGTGGTCTCCCTATATGCTCAATGCTTGACGTTATAAAGTATATCATCGAGCAATGGTTCGATGATAGACGAGAATTGCGCAAAGGCGATGATGAAGTTGTAACTCAAGAGACGGCTAAGAATATGACATAATCAATGAATAAGTCATTTAGATATGATACGAGTGGCGGAATTGGCTTGGTGTTCAACGTGAGTGATGGTAGAAGAAATTGCAAAGTTGATCTCAATTCACACACATGCTCATGTTGTGAATTTCAAGATGATGGAATGTTTTGTTCGCATACTTTTGCTGCTATCCGGTACATTTTATTGCTTCAATTTGCATGACCATTTGAAATTATAATTATAATTATTGTAAAAAATTGCAGAAAAAATGTTGATGATGTATACTAGTATGTGCAATGGTACTACAAACGAGAAGTTTGGGATGAAGCTATACATCGTGTTCCACATGTAGCGGATTGGAATATTCCACTTGAAGTTTCCAATATCTTGGTCTTGCCTCCCGTAATCACTTCACAAGAGGGACGACCGAGAACTAATCAGCGAAGATCTGCATTGGAGAGAAATAACCGGAGACAAACCACAAGGCAAGAAGCAGAACCATCGAGTAGTCAACGTCCGAGGAGATGTGGTAATTGTCGTGAAGAAGGTCATACGCGTAGAAATTGTAATCGGCATTAACAATCTATTATTAATGTTATTTACTTTTTTGATATCACACTCGCTACAAATTAAATCTCACTCGCATATTCATAAAATGTTTTGAGATACCGCTCGAATGGGATCTACATAACTCAAGCGGGATATTTACTTTTTGCAAATGGTTAATTATTTTGAGGTGGGTAGTTTATTTTTTAAGTACTTACATATTTATTTTAATCAAAAAAAGAAAATGCATGGCTTATACGATGAAAAAAAATCTAAAATTATTATATGTATGATAAATTTCATATCAAAATACACTATCATTTACAAATTCAAGATCCCACTAGTAAATACACAAATCTCACTCGGTTTTGTTTAACAATTTTGAGATCCCGCTCGAGTGGGATCTACAATAGGCGAGCGGGATTTACATTTTTTGGAAATAATTAATTTTTTAGAGTTGGTTTGTGTATTTTTAAAGTTTTTAATTATTATTTTTAATCAAAACAAGAAAATGCATGACTTATACGATGAAAAAAAATTCAAAATTATTATATGTGTGATAAATTTCATATCAAAATACACTATCATTTACAAATTCAAGATCTCACTCGTAAATACATAAATCCCGCTCGGTTTTGTATAATATTTTTGAGATCCCGCTTGAGTGGGATCAACACTAGGCGAGCGGGATTTACATTTTTAGGAAATAATTAATTTTTTGGAGTTGAATTGTGTATTTTAAAGTTGTTAAATATTATTTTTAATCAAAACAAGAAAATGCATGGCGTATACGATGAAAAAAAAAATCCAAAATAACTAAAACAAACTAAATCATAACATAAATAAAATTCTTTTTTTTATGTAGTGGGAACCCGCAGCCGCTACCTTCGGTGCGCACTGCGTAAATTCCCGTCCCTTATGCAATAGCCTGCAAACCACACAGGGCAGGTAAACCACACTTTCCAAGTACAAATGTGACAGGCTCGACCTATGTTCCAATTATAAAAAAATAGTGGCATCTTACGGTCGTCAACAAAGTTCATATATACCACATCCGATCCTTATTCTATAGGCTGTAGTGTGAGTTTGCCCCCATGATATGGATGGACGTCCAATAATCAATCTTTCAACTTGCATCAGTGCAAATATTGCACAATTTAGACTGTCTGTTTTGTTTAAATTGATGATCAATGTCAGCCACTAGCAAATTCAATGGATCATGGATAGGAGAACGCCCAATAAGTTGATGTTTCCAATAAAAAGCAAAATTAAGAAGTCGAGGCCATAAGTTTAGCAGTGATGCCAACCTCTCAAATCGCAATCTTTGCACTTTCGGATCAAGGTTATAGTACATTGAATCGTACAACTTAGCCGTCCATGCCAACATGTCGATACGGACCGTCACGTAGTGACCACTTATAAGACACACTATTATAACCTTCATAAAATCGACATGGAAGCATAACTCGATTATTACTACTATTTATCACTAATAGTTTTCAATAGATTACTCCAAAAATGTTAATTCACTTACTTGTCTTGCATCAAACATTGAGGTATGTGATTCACCAGCTTCACGTCTGTGCATTAAAAATAGTATGCTTAGGGGAGGCTGTCAATCAGCCCTCAAAGCACGTCTAGTAAGCCAATCATGTTCGAGTGAATCCTGTTTCGTCAATAATACAAATATCAATAGCCAACAAGACAGTGTTCTTGAAATTAATATATTTAACTACTTACAAAGACATCCGTGTCTAAGATGACAGTGTTCCTATATGTCACACCAGGTAAGATCTCATCATCTTCTTTTAATCAGAATCGCAGATTCATTAAGTACAAATCAACGGCTTATAAAAAATTGTTAGATATTAAATTAAATTAATTGCAAAGTTTAATATAGCCATCTAACAGAGTCAAATAGTAAAAAAAAGTAAAAATTAACTTACCCTGATAATGACATCCATCTTCGGATTTAAAATTTCCAAAAACCATTCCTGATCAAGGCTTATACCACTATCTACCACAACCATCGTTGCACTAGAGGGACCGTGACAAAAATTCTGAAATTCCAACCAGATCGGTTGCCATTTGGTGCGGTGCAACTTCGGCTTGAAATGACGTAGAAACTACGGCACTAAGTTTTTTTTCTTGTAGGTTTTCTTTTGGGTTGTACTGTGGGCGGTTCTTCAGGTTGTTTCCTTGAAAGTGGGATAGCAGGGACAACACTAGTGGGAACTTCTTGAGATCGTTGCATTTGGGAACGGTCTTCAGCCAGAGATTGTTGATACGATCTTCCAATCATCTAAACAACAAAGTATTAAAATAATTCAAACATGAACAAAAAAAGAAATTTTATAATAAAAACTCTAAATTACCTCTCCCAAATGGCTCTACATATCTGTCTGATGACCACTAGCAAACATGGAATGGCGAGGCAGATTATGATGCGTACTACCAAAATGCCCTTGCGGCCGATACGCCGTACCAAATTCGGGTATAGAAAATCGGGACGGAGTGAATTGCTCAGTAGTAGACGGGATGATGATGGGCGCGGTAGTAGAGGGCACAATGGTGGGCTGTTGTAGGGGTGTTTCAATGATGGGATCCTCCCAAAGCCGAGTTGTGGGTTGATATGCAGGTGAATGTCGGGATGTTCCACATCGCATTTCTTCAAACAAGTCCCCAAATCACTTCGTAAACCGAGGTACTCATCTCTTATCCATCTTGTCCAGGAGCCGATTCTCAAATCTTTCCAATTGCTCTTTCAACCAACGATCATTGTATCGTCGGTGGTGCTCTCCCCCACTGATGGAAGATGACGATGCAGCTTGTCGGGATGCAGCTTTTACAGCTTTTCGGGTACGTTTCCCCTTATCTTGGGGCTGATCTTGAGGCTCCTCGTCTTCTATGTCTACCTCGACATAGATAAACCCGCTCCATGTGATCGTCTGAGCCTTGAAGCTTCATGTGTCGGAATGACCTCTTCATCAAAAATTGCTTCTGTATTGGGACGAGGAGGAAACTGCTCACCCTTCCTTAGCGCATTTTTTGGACGGCACAAATTCAACATTGAGAGCATTTGGATATTGAGTCGACTGCCATTAAATAGTCTTCTCCTCATTGTCAGAAACAGCAAGTGGTGTCAAATTGGGCTCCTATAGAAAAAAAAAAGTAAATACGGAGTATTGTATAAGAACAAAGATTTAAAAGATCTAAAAATTAATTTATTACCAGTAAAGAAAAAATTGGTTCAAGATCCATTGTAGGTCTGCTTCTAAAACTCCATTTAATGCATCTGGGAGTCCTGGTCGGATCATCAAGTCTCCCAACTGCTTCTGCTAAATCTGGCATGACTCCTAGAGACCACACATGAAAAGCCCAAACTGCACCATAGAAGTGATATTTCTTTTTATTCTGCACTTTGGTGATGTAGTGCTTCAAATTCAAGTATGTATATGCTCCCCATGAAAAATTAGAGAACAAATTCAAATCATCAACCAATTTCCAAATCCACGAAGGAACAATTTTCTTCACGTCTCTACCAAGTAGAAACATGTACGCCACTAAAACGTGGGCTGCTTGGAGGTACAAATCAACACTTGGATCACCATTTCGATTGGTGATGGGCACCCACGTGTTCTTAAATCGATCCAATAAGTCATTCACAGTGATATGCATACCGTTACAAAACCGTCGATAAACCTCCACATTCCGTAAATCGTGGTCATCCGTCGGATTAAAGCTGGACTCGCCAAAGTTCAAACCAGTCACCAACGCATATTCTTCATATGAAAATCGGAGATTTACGCCGTTGATATGGAACCACATCTCGTAAGCCTGAGAACCTAGATAGTTGATCTCACGTGACAGCACGTGATGCACAACCATCGCGCAATTCTGTCCCAGGTCCCAATAGATAAAATGCCCAAAGCACCCATTTATAAATTTATCGACCAATTCTTAACCACCGACCTCATACAACCCCTTCTAACATCTTCCAAAACACCAATCCTGTCATACGTGCTAATGGTCGAAGCATGGTTAATAGAGTCGGGCCTCTTGTATGTAATCTGTGCATAAAATCAAAATAACAATTCATTAAAAATAAATCTAAATACTTCAAAAGATTAAAATAGTCCAGTACAGTAGTTTAAATAAATCTAATACGTGACAATAAATCTAATCCCACAAATATACTTACAACAATAAAAATGTACATGCCAATTACGTGAAAAAATACACATAATTTAAGTACGTAGAACGCGAATTTAAATACACATAATTTAAGTATGTAGAACACAAATTTATAACTTTCTACACAAAATGAAACAAATATGTAACCAACAAAAGTTATAAATTACGAGTGGGATTTCATATAATATTAATGTGGAATAAACTATAAACCTAAAACATAAATTATTAATTTTCTACGCACAAAATCGAAACTAATATTTAACCTACAAAATTATTCGACTAGAATCAAAAAAAGTTACATATTTAATTATTTAATTAAATTTAAACCTATATTATTAAGATCCTGCTCGGACATTAATAAAAACACAAATCCCGACCGAGCGAGATCTAACAACAAGCCGAGCGGGACGTTGTTACGACCGAGTGAGATTTCATATATTGTTAGTATGGGATAACTTATAAACCTATAAAACATATAATTAGTTTTCTACACACACAAATTTGAAATTAATACCTTAACCAACAGATTCTTCGACTAAAATTCAAACACTGACATATTTAATTTTTTTATGAAATTAAACCTAGAATTACAAGATCCCGCTCGGACATTGAAGGAAACAAAAAAATTCCGTCCGAGCGGGATCTTCATATATGCCGAGCGGGATGTTCCAATTCACGAGTGGGATTTCATTTTTTTTTAATATGAGATAATTTATATACCTAAAATCTTATTATTTATTTTCTAAACACATAATCGAAACTGAAAAGCAACATAGTTTATTTTTATTTAATCAAAGTTCAACATATAATAAAATTACTACAAGGAATTCAACAAATCTAATCAATATAAATTAAATTACTAACCTCTCTGAACATGTTGTACAATCGAAGGAATGAAATCCCGCTCCAACAATACACTCGAGTAGAATGTGGTGATTTTTTTATTTTTTTTTGCTGAAGTGGCTGCCGGCGGGATCGAAGTTATGGTGTGGAGTGGGATGATGGGGTATTCATGAGTGGGATTATATATAGGGGCGGGATTTAGGATTTTTTTTTGCTTTGGGCTTTTTTTTCCCTCTCACCTCATCGATGGTCATGGGTATTCATGAGTGGGAGTATTATTTTTATTCCACAATAATATTGAGTCTAGAATAAAATGACAAAAATTGAGTAATATAATAAGAAAGGACAAAAATTTGAGTCAAACGATATATATCAACCAGTGCATGTCATGCACTGTCTAATCCTCCTTCCATGCGCTGAAATCATAAAACTTTGAAAAATAATGGCTTATACGATTAAAAAAAATCTTAACTTAATATATATAAGATTAATTTCACAAAAAAAAATATTTTGGTATGCAACTTTGAAATCCCACTCGTGAATATAAAATTCCGCTCGCACTTCATCGAATTATTTTGAGATCCCGCTAGAGTGGAATCTATATAACTCGAGCGGGGATCTTTCATTATGGAATTTATATAATTTATTGAAGTTGAAAAATGTATTTTTTTACTACCAATATATTAAATTTAATCAAATTTTAAAAATGAATGGCTTATACGATTAAAAAATCGTAACTTAATATATATATGATAAATTTCACAAAAAATTATATTTTGGTTTGCAATTTTGAAATCTCACTCGTGAATACAAAATCCCGCTCGCACATTGTCAAATTATTTTGAGATCCCGCTCGAGTGGGATCTATATAACTCGAGCGGGATCTTTCATTATGAAATTTATATAATTTATTGGAGTTGGAAAATGTATTTTTTACTACCAATATATTAAATTTAATCAAATTTAAAAAATGAATGGCTTATACGATTAAAAAAATCGTAACTTAATATATATATGATAAATTTCACAAAAGAATATATTTTAGTTTATAACGATGAAATCCTACTCGTGAATACAAAATCCCGCTCGCAATATGTGGAATTATGTTGAGATTCCGCTCGAGTGTGATCTATATAACTCGAGTGGGATCTTTGATTATTGATATTATATAATTATTTTGAGTTGGAAAATGTATTTTTTTCTACTATTATACTAATGATCAATGAAATAAAAAATTAATGATCAAATTACATTAACTAAAAAACAAAAAAAAAAACTAATAATAAAAATTACATTAACTAGCAGCAATATATATATATATGGCGAGATTTTAGGGTTTCAGTTTAACAGAAACGTATATAACAAATTTTAGGATTTTAACTCTTCTCTCTATCCTAATTAATTCATAAAGTAGTCAACAGAATCTATGTTTTTCCAATTTCCCATGCAGCACAGTCACTTCCCCCATGTTTTCGCTGAAGAAAGCAACCGAAGTGATGTTCTTTTGGCAGCTTCCAATTATTCTAAGGGTATTAATGTAATATTAGATATAACTAATTTGTTTTCTGTTAGGTAGATATAACAAATTTCAATATATAGTAAACAAATATATATATATATATATATATATATATATATATATATTATCTCTACCTTGTACTTAAACATTTGAGTAATAATAATATGCCTTATTCCTTATTATCCCTATATTTTTTCGAGTGATGCTTTATTTTTCGTAGCTCATTCCACTTACTTTTAAAGGGGGATTCGACTAGTGGCGAAGCCACACATTTTGCTACGAGGGAATCCAAGTTGTCATAACTTGAACTTATCAAATCAAGATGAAATAAATTTACGTTTCGACTCCTATTCATTCTATGAGGAAAATCATGCATGCTCATATGATTGATATGGACATTTTAGTAAGCAAGCTCTATGAACATGTTCCTATAGAGTTCGGCGAATAGCTCACTATATTTAGTCGAGTCTCAATCACTTGATTTTTTGCCTAAATTAACTTCAATGTTCTCTTTTATCATTAACTCTTGAGACATAAATTTATCAATTAACGAAGATAATACTTCAAAATACATTAGCTTTGTAAATTGATCTACTCATTTAAGAAACAATGAATATAAAATCAGCCAATAACCATATTCTCACGATTACTTAATGTAATAACCCGGATATTTTCTTCCGACGAAAAATAAAAATTTGATTATTAATTAAGGCTTTGCACGCCTAAGTTAAGAATTTTCGATTCTAAGATTAACGGTGAAATCTGTTTCTAAAAATAAATTCCAGAAGTCGGTCGAACGACTACTGTATTAGGGTTTTCGCGTCCGATAGAATTTTCGTCCGAAAACTCAGATCGAAAAACCGTCAGACTTTACATTCACTTTTTCTTTGATACGAGTTCACCGGAGAAAGTCAGTTTTTATGATTTTTCCGGTCAAATTTTAGACTGTCTTATCCCGACTTTTTATCGGATTTTGAAAAACGAATTAGGTTTTCCGAGTATGTGATTTATTTCTAAACGGTCGAATTAGATTTCGTCGGAAACGTAACCAACTAAATATCGCATGACGGAGGACTCGAACCCATGACCTTTGGCCCGGGCATTAACCTCACTACTACTAGGCTAACACACACACATAACTGCTCATAATTGCTGCTGCTGTGATGATTTGACATTAGGTAGTTATTAATTTTCTAAGTAATTACGTGCTTTCTCGGCGATAGATTTAAAATTCTTTTTAAATTCTACAACTTGTAAAGCGAAATAAATCATCTTTATAGTTGCTAAGTTTTTTTGAAGCCACCACAATCATCTACATGCCTAGGTGACATTTTATGAAATTTTTATTTTTATTTATCTAAAAATCTCATTTTTTTTAGTATGTATTAAGGGTGAGCAAAAAAAATCGAAATTCAAAAATTCAAACCGAACCAAACCGAAATATCAAATTTGGTTCAGATTTTTTTCGGATTTCGGATCGGATTGGATTAAATATTTAGGAAAATTCGGATTTCAGATTCAGATCGGATCGGTGCTTTAGAAAATCGAACAAATCCGAAATTCGAATTATATATAATATATTATTATTTTTATTATTAATAATTAATAATTTATATTTTTATTCATTTTATTATTACTATTTTTTATTATAAATTATTAATAATTTAATATATTTGTTCAATTTATTATTAATTATTTTAAATTTAATATATGTTGAATTGTGTAATCTTTTTTCATTAGAATTTCGGATTTTCGGATCAGATCGGATTTAGCGTTCGGATTTTGAATTTTTTCGGTTCGGATTTCGGATTGGATCGAATCCATTTTTTTTAAAAACTCGAATTTCGGATTCGGACGGGATTGAGCAAAAATCCGATCCGTAATCCGAATGCTCACCCCTAGTATGTATCAAATAAATGTCGGGGGTTACAACATTTTAAATGATATATCTCAATTATTCATTAATATTAATAAATACATGTTGGAAAATTTAAGTAATGTTTTGATTGATTCCAAAACCAACTGACCCCAACCGAGTAGATGTTGCCATATCCTAATGTTAGTATTTAGGCTCGCTGTTTGAGCAATGTTGAGATTTTATCTTTACAGGTCTCCAGCTGAAGACGACAACATGGCGTTACTCGGATACAACAACAGATGGAAACTCGGATAGAACATCAGATGTGAAGAAAGACAACTGAGCGTTCAAGCCAACTGTTCTGATATAGAACATCAGTTGTAAGAAAGACAACTGAGCATTCAAGCCAACTGTTCAGATGGAACATCAGTTGCAAGACTCAATCCGATAGATCGACAACATGAAGTTCAAGGCAGCTGAGAGTTCAAGTGTTCCTCTTCAGACAGAATGTCATATGAAGAAAGCAATCAGATGGAACATCAGCTGAAGACCACTCAGATGAAGATCAAACTTCTCAACCGACCAACCAATGTTGAAAGACAAAGGTTGAAATTTGAATTTCGAAAAGGAAGTCACGTGAAGGTTTGACGTTCTGTCATTACCTCATTTGGCCCAACACAAGGTTGTCCCAGATGGAAAGCAGAAGTTCACAGTTGCCAAATCGGGAAAATCTGCAGAGATGAGAGACAAGCCATCGCTTTCACAGAACAGAGATCAACGACTCATCCAACGGCTAGTTGATTCTCTCCGCCTATAAATAGAGGCCTTCATTCATTCACCAAGATATAAGACAAGTGCGAGAAGAGACTAAAGAGCAAAAGAAAGACGATATCCTGCACACAAGCTAAACTGAAAATATTCTCTAAGAACATCACTAGTTGAGAGTTCATAGAGTGTTAGAATCTGTCTTGGTGTTTTCGATCTTAGTTTGAGTCTTCATTCGTTCAAGCTTAGATCCTAGCTCACTTCTTTGTTCGAGCTAGTAGTTGGAAAGCCCACCCTTATACACATCCCCTAAAAAGGTTGTTAGGATCCTGCTCTTCCCGAAATTGAGTAGATAGGTTGATAAGTACCCGCAAACTTATCTGATCGGTTGCAAAGCCCGCGTAAGCTTTGTGGTAGCTGTCCTAAAGAATTTGGACTGAGTTGTGTGGACTCGCAACTCCCCGTGGACGTAGGAGGTCTCTCCGAACAACGTAAATCCTTTGTGTGTTTGTGTTTTCTGTTCAGTTACTTATTGCATATCCAACTGACCAACTAACCAACACTCAAAACTGCATCTTTACTTTTTCAACTGATTTGGTTATTGACCGACCTTGCATCTAAGCGTGAGTTGTTTATACGAGTTATTTTTTTCCACCACATTCCGCACAGCACCACTCTTCCAGCTGAGTTCTCTTACTCAGTTGTGAATCCAGCTGAGTCCTCTTACTCAGTTGTGGAATTTTCAGAGAGTTGTTTTAAAATTCCTATTTGGTGTATTTCCCCCCCCCCCATACACCAGAACTCGTATCGGAACCATCAAGTGGTATCAGAGCAGTAGTTCAAAAGACCGCTGTCTCTGTTTCACGAGGTGTGAATCGAGGTGTTTTTCTTCAGTGGTCAATTGAATAGATCTTTTTCACGCTATCTGCTTGCATTTGTTGTCTGTTTGTGGTGTTCAGATGGATGTTAAAGACAAGATTGTTGTCATGTTCTTGGTTGTGAACTATACATCCTGGAAAACTCGGATGAAGAAGATTCTGCTGTCCAAGCATCATCAAATGCAACAAGTGATTACATCCGGACTGATCACCATCATGGAAAAAGTTACTCGCACTCCAACAAATCCCAATGATGGGGATGCAACTGAGGTGATGGTTGAAAAAAAGCCAGAAGATTTCACTCCTGAGGAAGCAAAAGTGAGCCAGCTGGATATCTGGGCTCAGAGCACTATCATGTCCACAGTTGGACAAGACTATCTTCCATGGATAGAATAGTGCAACACAGCTAAGGAGATGTGGGATATTTTGGCATCTCTTAGTGAAGGGAGTGACGAAACCAAGGAGAATAAATTCTCCCATGCTTGTCAAGATTTTGACAACTTCTGTCTAAAAGAGGATGAAACCATTGATCAGTTGGAGCTTCGGTTCATGGCTATCATCTGAAGAATTCAGTCTATCCGACGAGGAAAATATACATTGAGAGAGATCAATCTCAAAGTATTACAAGCCTTGCCAGCTGAGTGGGACACCTTCACCAACATTCATGAAAGCCGAGCTGATCTTGGAGAGATGGGAACCTGTTCTCAATTCTGAAAGGAAACGAGTACAAGGTGAACCGACGAAGATCAACTCAGTCCTCGGTGCAGACGAGTCGACATGAGGATGTTGGTTCAGCAACAAAGTCAGTGGCACTTCGAGCTGACTATTCCAAGCCGCAAACATCAAGGGCAACAAGATCTGCGGACACAGCTTCGAAGGAGCCGAGCAGAGAAGAGCTGCAACAGAGTATCGCCGCCTTGTCAAAGAAGCTAGCTGACATGGATACTCGGTTCGGAAAATACAAACGGTTCTATAAATCCAACCGAACTCGAGATAACTCAAAGCCTGTGACCAACAGTTGCTTTGAATGCGGCAAAGAGGGACACTTTAAAGCTGATTGTCCAGATCTTTTGAAGAAAGATAGAGAAGCGTTGAGGGCCAAACAAAATGCAAAGAACAAGGTCATGGTTGCAGAAGAAGCAGCTGATGACATGGACATCTTCATCGACACCGAAGATGAGAACGAGCTAACTTCCACCAACAACGCTATCGGACAAGATCAATGTCTCATGGCATTTGAAACCGACCAGAATGATGCTGAGGAGCAGGAGGAACAACTGAGGAAGAATAAAGCATCACTTACCATGTGGGTGATGGACAGTGGATGCTCGAAACACATGACAAATCTGAGGGATTTGCTTGGAAGTTTCATGGAGAAGGAAGGACCATCAGTTACCTTTGGTGACAACTCAAAAGGTCACACCAAAGGCTACGGTACCCTTGAAACCAATCTCGTGTCTATTCCCAATGTTTTATATGTTGATGGATTGAAGCATAACTTGCTCTCCATCAGCCAATTCTGTGATAATGGTTTCTCTGTCAAGTTTGATGCACAGGGCTACAGGGTTAAAAATGTCAAATCAAAGCAAGTCATATTGTTGGGAAATCGATCTCCAACCGGGAATGTCTACTATGCAGATTGGAATAGTAGACCTCCTGACACCTGTGTTTTATCAAAGAGCAGTTCAGATGTGAGCTGGCTATGGCACAAAAGGCTCAACCATCTGAATTTCAAGACGATGAACCGACTTGCGAGACAGGAACATGCAAAGGGTATTCCGAACCTTGTGTTTTCACCAACACGTATCTGCAGTGCGTGTCAGTTGGGAAAGCTCGCTAGATCCTCCTTTTGGTTGAAAACGATTCCCTCAACCGACCGAGTATTACAGCTGATCCATATGGATCTCTTCGGGCCTGTTACTCCCAAGAGCATGAATGGTAACGAATATACACTTGTTGTTACTGATGATTTCTCTAGGTACACGTGGACTATTTTCATGCATCACAAGAGTGAAACCCGAGATGAGCTACCCAAGCTGATGGATCAGATATCTAACCAACCAGAGATGAAAATCATTTCCATCCGATCAGACCGTGGAACCGAGTTCCTAAATGAAACCATCATCGAATACTGCGAGAAGCACGGAATCACTCATCAAACATCGGCTGCGTGTACTCTACAACAGAATGGAGTAGCTGAGCGAAGAAACCGAACGATGAAGGATGTTGCAACATCCATGTTGACAAGCTCAGCTCTGCCAAAGAGATTTTGGGCTGAGGCAATCAACACAACTTGCTACACCCAGAACCGGTCTCTTCTAACCAAGCGGTTGGGAAAGACTCCATATGAACTATGGAGATGCAGGAAGCCTAATATTTCATATTTTCGCGTTTTTGGTTCTAAGTGTTATATTCACAACAATGGGAAGACTCAATTGAAAACTTTTGACGCCAAGGCTTCGAAGGGCATATTTCTCGGATATGTCGCTCAGATCAAGGCTTATAGAGTTTTCAACAACAGTTCTCGTGTTGTGGAGATAACACCTCATGTTAGTTTTGATGAATCTACTTTTGAGTGCATGGAACAGGCTAAAGGACAACAAGCAGATCCACATGTTCCACCAGCTCTCACCAGATCACAGGTTCTAAGGCAGAAGAATCTATCTGAACCATTGGTATGGGCAACCGAGGATGATGATCCTTGTTCCTCTGAAGATGAATGTGAGGACCCCAGCTCATCTCAAGGGGGAACTTCAGCTGATGTCACTCCAACTGCATCAACATCCGAAGCCCAACCTAGCTCGGTTCAAGATATTATCCATGTTGAGGATCCAGACTCAACAGCAGACAAATCACCAGTTCTGAAGATCCCAGCATCTCCCACGGCTCAGTTTATCCCATCAGTTGAAATTACGGAACAACCACTTGGAAGAAGAAGGAAGATGCAACAAGAGATGGTATGAATATCATTCTAAGGACAACATCATCGGAGATCCAGCCAAAGGTGTGCTAACTAGGAGCAGAGTTGCAAATTCAGACTCAGCTGAGAAAGATTCCAGCACTTACACCCAATATGCTGAGGAGTTGGCAGTTCTTGAAGAATTCGAACAAGCAGGACATGTTGCCATGATTTCATGTTTCGTAGCTGATGTGCCAGAACCGAAGAATGTTATGGAAGCTCTCAACTGTGTTCATTGGACAACAGCCATGCAAGAAGAGCTGAATGAATTTCTACGCAATTGTGTATGGGAGTTGGTAGAAAGACCAAATGGTGTCAAAGTCATTGGATTAAAGTGGATTTTTAAGAACAAGAGAGACGCCATTGGATTCATCGTGAGAAACAAGGCAAGGTTGGTAGCTCAGGGATATTTCCAACAAAAAGGAATTGATTTCGAGGATTCCTTCGCGCCTGTTGTAAGGTTGGAAGCCATCCTGATATTTCTAGCCTATGCCGCATATCACAAATTCAAGGTTTATCAGATGGATGTAAAGTGTGCCTTCCTCAACGGTGATATTAAGGAAGATGTTTATGTTGAACAGCCTCCCAATTTTGAAACTAGAGATGGAAGAGTGTATAAGTTGAAGAAAGCTATCTATGGCTTGAAGCAAGCACCTAGGGCTTGGTATGACACTTTCTGTAGTTTTCTTCTGAACTCGGGGTTCAAACGAGGGTCAGTTGACAAAACACTGTTCACCATAAAAGTTGGAGAAGACATACTTGTTGTGCAAATCTATGTTGACGACATCATATTCGGTTCCAAGTCGGAGGAGCTGTGCGAGAAATTCTCAACCCTCATGAAGGAGAAATTCGAGATCTCGATGATGGGCGAGATGAATTATTTTCTTGGGTTACAAGTGAAGCAGTCAACAAAAGGGATTTTCATTAATCAGTCCAAATATACAAATGAGCTCATCGCAAAGTTCGGTTTGCGGTCAAGTAAAACCACAAGGATCCCGATGAATACTAACTGGAAAATTGAACCCGGATCTGAGGGAAAACTCGTGGATGTCAGTAAGTATAGAGGGATTATTGGTTCTTTGCTATATCTAACCGCCAGTCGGCCAGATATATCTTACGCGGTTGGAGTGTGTGCTCGGTTCCAAGTTCAGCCGAGGGAAGCACACATGTTGGCAGCAAAGAACATCATCAAGTATATGAAGGGTACTGTTAATGTTGGGTTGTGGTATCCAACTAACGACAATATCTAACTGTCCGGATACTCAGATGCGGATCTAGCCGGAGATCGGTTGGACAGGAAGTCCACATCCGGACACTGTTAGTTCATGGGAAACAAGCTAGTTTCATGGTTCTCCAAGAAACAAGCATGTGTTGCCACTTCTACAACCGAGTCAGAGTATATGGCTGCCGGTAGTTGTTGCATGCAAGTGTTGTGGCTCAAGCAGCAGCTGAGAGATTATGAAGTAGCAACTGGACAGGTTCCCATCCATTGTGATAGCTCAAGTGTCATTGCTATCTCTTTGAATCCTGTTCACCATTCTCGGACGAAGCACATTGACATCCGACATTATTTTATCCGAGATCATATTGAGAAGAAGGATGTATCTGTGGAGAAGATTCCAACTGAGATTCAGAGAGCCGATATCTTCACCAAACCTCTAGCTGAAGCACGGTTCAAGATGTTATGCGATCTCCTTTGATTGTTAAATCCATCAGATGAGGAATCAACCGAGGTGAAGAGATAGATATCCATCTGAGGGGGAAGCTCAGATGAAGGGAGAATCTCAGATGCGGATCGCCAATCGAAGACATCAGACGTCAGCTGAACAGACGAACTCGAGTCAGCTAATGGTATGCCGCAACATTGGAACACAGCTGATTCCGACATCAGCTGGCAGGTATCATTTATGGCTGAAGGTGTTTGTGTCTTAAATGAGAATGTTTGAAATAAATTCAAACATTCCTGAGCATGTCAGTTAGATTAAAATAGCCATCATAGCGCATTTAATGTAAAGTACGGCTGAACATCAATAGCCTTACTTTATAGTGCGACTGGGCTGACATAAAAACAGTTCACCTTCTCACTCGCGCGTATTGGAACTCGGAATTCAACGTTAGTCAAAGGTAGTCAACAGTCGCGAGATCTCAGCCATTGATGGATTCACGCCATTCAACCTTGGCCGTCGATTTCAATCGACCCACGAACCTATAAAAGGCGGAAAATCAGGAAGCGATTTCTTACCTTCTATATTTGTGTTTATCTGCAGTAACTGTTCATCGTCGTCTCTGATTCTGTCTCACCATTTTCTGCAAGATTCTTCTCTCTATATATAAACCTCTCTGCAATACAAAATGGCACCAAAAGCTTCTTCGCAAGGAAAGAAGATGGCATTCTCTGGACCTGCTCTAGTCCCTTCATCATACGAGGAATCTTTTGATATGATGCTATCCAAAATACACTTCGAGCAGATTCTGTCAGAAGACGCTCTGGACTCGCCGGTGTTATCCTCCCTCGCCGAACTTCTCAGGGAGAACGGTCTTCTTGAGTGGGCAACGCTCTTCCCCACTCACCTTTTCAGACGTCAAGTCGGAGAATTCTACTTGAACCTGAAATCTCCCATTGATAGTCGAGATGGCCTCATTTCAGAAATATCTTGTCGACAGCGCGACGTTCCTGCCAGAACGAATCCGCCGTGTCACCGCCTCCATACCAGTTTCCGATATGCTACGCTCCATCATTCCACCAAATCTGACCGCCACAGACACCGTCGAAAACATCACCGATGCAGATGCCGATCAATTTCTTGAGAATGCTCTCATCACTGCAGAAAAATTGAGGAGCAACATGCAGCGAACGAAGTTGAAACCCGAGCATCGACTTCTGTTCGATGTTGTATCCAAGGTCATCTTTGGATACAGCGGAACCTTTGGAGACATCAGCCGACCAAAGCTCAAGCAGATGATTGCTTTGGAGCACAAGAACAAGCACAACATCAACTGGTTCAAGTATTTCGAACACCAGTTGATAATGGAGAAGCAGAAGATCTCAGAAACCACAACTGATTCCGGGGAAAAGTTGTTGAGTGTCAAGGGAACTCGGAACTCTCAACTTTGGAGTTAAAATTTCTGCCCTGATCCTTCTCGCCACGAAGGATCAGAACATGGTGTGGGAAGACTGTGAGGAGACCCCAGTAAAAAGGCAGATGTTGTTCCCAACAGCCAAGAAGGCTCTGGATGTGATTCGGAGTGTTTATACTCCTAAAGACAAAAGGGAAGTTGTGAAACCAGCTGAGGAGAAAGATACAGCTGAGGAGCTGCCTCCAGCTGCCGGCCGCACTTCAAAATCAACAGCTGCTCGCCGTCTCAGAGATGAGTCAGATAAGGAGAAAGAGGAAGAGCCAGCTAAGAAGAAGTTGAGGCTTCGTATCAAGAAGAAGTCAGTTGCAAAACCAGCTGAGGAGGTACCAGCTGAGGAGCAACCATCTGAGTCGAGTCACTCAGTTGACAAGGATGCGTTTGAAATTGTTCCTCGCGAAAGTGGAACAAGGAAGGAGAACTCTCCCTATTGAGATGAGATGGAAGGGGTGGAGACCGATCCGGAAGATGAGCCGAACATCTCCTCGGATGCAGCTTCCTCTTCATCCAAGAAATCCGAAGATCTTCCAACCTCCCCCACGGTAGGAGCTGATGCCGTACAGCCCAAAGAGATTCTCACAACCGACACTCAGCCAGAAATTCCGAGCTCTCCGCTCAATGCCAACATTGTGACCACTTCTTTGGCCAATGTTGAGGAACCTCTCGATCCCAACATCCCCACACAGTCAGAAATTCCGAGCTCCCCGCTCGATGCCAACATTGCGACCACTTCTTTGGCTAATGTTGAGGAAACCCTTGAACCAATTCCCTATGAAAATCTCTCTCCCTCCCCCATCGACGAAGAAGCTGATCGTCGAGCTGTCGTGCTGGAACATGAAGGCAAATTGGCCTGCTACTTTCAGAAGTTGATCGGAAGGTTCCCCGAGGCGCACGACATGCCCACTTTTGCCACACTCGGAACTGAGCTGCTATATCAATTCAACATCATATTCAGCCACTGGTATGTCAAGGAAGATACCATCAGGATACACAGCTGGAACCAGCTCAAGGCAGATGAGTCGCGCATAAGGGAGTACTTCAACTACACCAACCTTGAAGTTGCATACAACAACAAGGTTGCACTGCTGACTCGTCATCCGGACATCAGCAAGGCAGAAGGAAGAGACACAAGAGAGACAACTGAACAAGGTTGTGTCACCTTCCTTGACAACATGCTGGTCAAGTCTGCTGATTTCATCGATGACCTTGATGCAGCCACCGCAACATCCAAGCAGGAGGAAGAAGAGCTTCAACAGTAACTGACCAATTGCCAAGCCATGGTTACTGTTGAACAGCCAGCACCAGTTGAACATCCAGCACCAGTTGAACATCCAGCTCCAGCTGATCAGCCAGCACCCTCCACAGATGAAATATGTGAGCTGATCGCTGAGAGGGTCAATCAACTGAGGAAGGAGATGCTTGCCAACATCCAGCTCAACCGAGAAGAACAGCTGAGGATGATGGAAGCTCAGGAGGAAAAGCACAGGAAGTTGCAGGAAGAGCATGATGCGATCAAGAAGAAGATGGATGACTTCTCAACATCCACCAGCAAGGACTTCACTGACCTGAAGACATCAGTTCTTGGCATCAAATCAGAACTAAACGTGCTCAAGTCCATATCTGAGTCCAATCTTGCCAAATCTCAACAAACGCAAGACAAAGAATGGGATTCTCGATTCGAATCAAGATGGGCTGAGTTCGTCGCTTTCCAAACCGAAGTCAATGAAACCTTCGCTGCAATGCAGAAAGCTGATCAAGAGCGCCGTTATAATGAACTGGCGAAGAAGGTTAATGCGGAGAGCGCTGTTGATGAACTTTTCAACCGAATCCAGCAAGCTGAACAGAAACTCACTTCTCTAGATGGCTCAGTCGCAAGCCTTGTTGCTGATGCCAAAAAGGGGGAAGATGAGACCCAGGAAGATGAGATCGGAGAAGATGAGACACAAGAAAAGATACCAGCTGGGAAGGAATCTCAGCTGAAGAAGAAGACAGCTCAGAAAAAGAAGTCCGGTCCGAAGCCAACCGACAAGAAACAACAAAAGCTGAAATCTATTGTTGTCGGAGGAGAAGAAATGGCGAAGGACATGGAGTAAGCAAATGAGTATGGAGTTTCCTACAACTCCATAGCTGAGATTGCAGGCGAGCTCGATGCTGAACTCGACGGTATTACAACCGAAGAGTGTATTGCTGCTGTCAAAGCTATGGATGTTCCGGAAAAGGATTACATGAATCCTGAATGGATCAAGAAGTTCGCAGCCGACCAAGCTACAAGAGTCAACAAGTTTGAAGAAGAGCTTGCCATGGTCACTAACAACTTGGACATAAATATTGCCTCTCGATGCCGACAACGCATAGGAAAAAATCAAGTAAAGGCTGAAGCAAGAATGAAGCAGCAAAGATTGCCAGGAAAGATCAAGCTCCAAGGACGCTTCAAGCATGTGGACAAGTGGATGCCAGCTGAATGGAATGATGATTGGGAATCATTCAAACAAGAGTTTGTGAATGATTTCTATTATAGGAAGGTGTTCGCAACTGAGGATCCAAGAAGAGCCTTCAAGGAAGCCCTAACCGAGCTACACTCTGGGGATCCAGACATGTTCAGCCAGTTCAAACGAGCTATGATTGATGCAAAGCTGGATATGAACACAGTCCCTGTCCCTCAGAAAGTCACATATCTCCCTCCATTCATTCCAGACACAAGAAATCCGAACAGGCAGAAGATCGCAGCTGAGGCAAGAAGAGTCTGCCAGGAACATGGAGTGGATATCTCGAAGGATTCAGATGCCAAGAGAGATATTTTTGTCAGGATTTTTGGCAAGTATGGGCTGAAGTATTAGCCAAGTTAGAGTTTTTGAGCAACTGATGTATTTTGATTTTTTTTGTGCATTTCTGTGTAAACATCAGTTGTAATGAAAACTTTCATCATATATCCGATTCACCTTGATGTACAATCTCTAGTTGTCCAAGTTCTGAATCGCAAAGTTATTTCAATACCATGTTATAACTGTGTTAAGCCTTTGTTGTTTAATCTTATAAACTGTCTAGAATTTCAGCTGAGATTTTAGATAGGTCAGTAGGGTTTAGATCAGTAGGGTTTTGGCATCATCAAAAAGGGGGAAATTGTTGGGAAATTTAAGTAAAGTTTTGATTGATTCCAAAACCAACTGACCCCAACCGAGTAGATGTTGTCGTATCCTAATGTTAGTATTTAGGCTCGCTGTTTGAGCAATATTGAGATTTTATCTTTACAGGTCTTCAGCTGAAGACGGCAACATGGCGTTACTCGGATACAACAACAGATGGAAACTCGGATAGAACATTAGATGTGAAGAAAGACAACTGAGCGTTCAAGCCAACTGTTCTGATATAGAACATCAATTGTAAGAAAGACAACTGAGCATTCAAGCCAACTGTTCAGATGGAACATCAGTTGCAAGACTCAATCCGATAGATCGACAACATTAAGTTCAAGACAGCTGAGAGTTCAGCTGTTCCCTGTCAGATGAAGAAAGCGATCAGATGGAACATCAGCTGAAAACCACTCAGATGAAGATCAAACTTCTCAACCGACCAACCAATGTTGAAAGACAAAGATTGAAATTTAAATTTCGAAAAGGAAGTCACGTGAAGGTTTGACGTTCTGTCATTACCTCATTTGGCCCAACACAAGGTTGTCTCAGATGGAAAGCAGAAGTTCACAGTTGCCAAATCGGGAAAATCTGCAGAGATGAGAGACAAGTCATCGCTTTCATAGAACAGAGATCAACGGCTCATCCAACGGCTAGTTGATTCTCCCCTCCTATAAATAGAGACCTTCATTCATTCACCAAGATATAAGACAAGTGCGAGAAGAGACTAAAGAGCAAAAGAAAGACGATATCCTGCACACAAGCTAAACTGAAAATATTCTCTAAGAACATCACTAGTTGAGAGTTCATAGAGTGTTAGAATCTGTCTTGGTGTTTTCGATTTTAGTTTGAGTCTTCATTCGTTCAAGCTTAGATCCTAGCTCACTTCTTTGTTCGAGCTAGTAGTTGGAAAAACCACCCTTATACACATCCCCTAAAAAGGTTGTTAGGATCCTGCTCTTCCCGAAATTGAGTAGATAGGTTGATAAGTACCCGTAAACTTATCTGTAAGGTTGATAAGTACCCGCAAACTTATCTGATCGGTTGCAAAGCCCACGTAAGCTTTGTGGTAGCTGTCCTAAAGAATTTGGACTGAGTTGTGTGGACTCACAACTCCCCGTGGACGTAGGAGTTCTCTCCGAACCACGTAAATCCTTTGTGTGTTTGTGTTTTCTGTTCAGTTACTTATTGCATATCCAACTGACCAACTAACCAGCACTCAAAACTGCATCTTTACTTTTTCAACTGATTTGGTTATTGACCGACCTTGCATCTGAGCGTGAGTTGTTTATACGAGTTATTTTTTTCCACCACATTCCGCACAGCACCACTCTTCCAGCTGAGTTCTCTTACTCAGATGTGAATCCAGCTGAGTCCTCTTACTCAGTTGTGGAATTTTTAGAGAGTTGTTTTAAAATTCCTATCTGGTGTATTCCTCCCCCCCCCCATACACCAGAACTCGTATCGGGACCATCATTACACAATTAATAAAAAATCATTACATAATTTATTGTAATGACAATATTTAATTTGTTTCCTTATTTTAATGTTTTTGTGCCTATATAATGTAGAATTGTATAGAAACATTACTCACAAATTTCAACTTTCTCTCTTGCATAGAAGATTTATTTATATGTACATGGATCATAGAATCACGTTCAAAAGCTTGCAACGGGAGGCGCAGAAGTTCGTTACAACGGATAAATTGAAGATGAAGCTAGAGATCAGAGTTTCTTGAGTTTATATAGATGTAATAATATTAATTAATTTATTTTGTTTGTATAAAAATAATTACAAGTTATTTTTAAAATTTTTTTTATTTACGAAAGTAGTCATGTATACGAAAATCTTATTGAATAGGCCAATTTTTTTATTGAATTGCAAGAGTTTTATTATTATTGTTTGTTCATATTGATGTTAACTTATTTCTCTTTCTTATTATAATTGTTTTGTTATATATTAGTCTGATAAATGACTATTTTTTCGTTTCCATATTTATCTATTTATATGCATAATAACATTACTTTTTGTTATGGAGGTGAATTTTGATCATGAAATACGTGTTTGAATAGTATAATTTGAACTTAAAGAAAAATATTTTCTGTAAGGAATTAAGATTAATAAACTATTGGAAGATCACGAGAAATTTAGAACATATTTTTACTAATAGGAAATTATATCGTGATCAACACAATCATCCTCAATCCTATGTGATAACCATATTTTCAAATTCTTTCACCCAATCTCCTAATTCAAAAACTTTGGCTAAAGGTTATGAGGATGAAAAATGCACAATGGTGGATATCGATAATGGAGTTGAGATTTTTCTAATTTTGTTTATTTTAGCATTATAGTTTTTGTTATATATTGTATTCCACGATAAATGATATTATTATTATTATTATTATTATTATTATTATTATTATTAGTATTAGTATTATTTAAAATTACCAATATTGGAGTTTATAATTTGCACCTAGAATTTTAGAATCGTTGTTATACACTTTCACTTTTGAAATGTAAATGTATCGAAAAAAACTTGAAGTAATTTCAATACTTTCTCAGTAGATTTATTGTTATAGAATTGTTATTAAAGTGTAGATAATATTATTGATTAATTTATTGTGTAGGATACGAGTTTTTTTGCCCCCCCCCCCAATTGCTGCGGTTAGTTGATTTTCTCACATTACCAGTTTACCACGATTTGTTTCATAGAAATATGTAAAAAAGAAAATACGATTAAAGTAACAAGAAGTATGATGGTTTCACAATATTAGCGATAAGTATATTAGTATATGCACACACTTTTAATATATGGTTTTTTTTAAGCAAATGTTACAAAAGTATAGACTGAGAACCAGTTAATTGTTATTTTTCTTTTATAATTTTACAGTGAACTCCTTCTGTCGCACATTTACTTGCATCTCTAAGCTCTAAATAAAAGTTAAGATATTAGGAACAAACGAAAAAAATAACTACGAGCCGAGGCCAAAAGACAATTTTTTCTTAGCCAGACAAAGTCCTTTGACGTAGAAGAAAAAGATTAGAACTAGCGCATAAAGACGAGCAACACTATGTATTGGTCACCAAATCTTTTTCACCTAGATTAGACTTAGCTAATCTTCTACTATTTCAATATAATGTAAAGTTATTGTACTAATTGTTGGAATTTTCTATTACTAAATGATGTTCTCTTATTTTGTTGTCATGCTTCGAGAAATGAATGTATTTATTTGATTAATACCAATATATCCTTAGTAATGACGATTTTTAGTAGTAAATTTTATTATTTAATTTTATATAAATAAAAATAATTCTCCATCCGTCTACAATAAGTGTAATCCGGAGGGAGTGACATATATTTTAAGAAATAAAGGAGAGTGGGAAAGGTAAGTATGTTAATTTTAGTAGAATGAATGAGAGTGGGTAAGAGTGAGAAAATAAAAATAATATATTAAGCGAGGTCATTTCCATTTATGGAAAAGTCACTCTTATTGTGAACGGCCAAAAAAAGAAAAATAAGGTTACACTTTTGTGGATGCAAGGAGTACCAATTTATTTTTTGTATACAATAGGTATACTACCCCCCCCCCCCCCCCCCCAATTAAAATACCCACAACACGAGTTTTATTAAAATCATGCATGTAAAATGTGTGTGAGATTGGGAGTGAACAAAAACTCTCACATTATTGTGAGTGGAGAAGTGAAAAAGAAAAGTATATGTTTTTGTGGGATGGAACAAAAAAAATTGTGCATATTTTTTTATAGCATAGAGAGTATAATATAGAATAACAAATTATTGAAGCAATTTTTGTTTAACAATATCATGTTTTTCTGCATATAGATGTCGGAAAATATCGAAGAAACCGTCTTCTTCGCCTATTTTAACATTTTTTAATAGATTAATTAGTGAATTAGTTAATTATTAATTTGTTTTTACACTCATGACATACAATGTTTCATCTATTCGTTTTCAACAATCAACAATTCTTTATGTTGAATTTTTCTAATCCAAATGATGGGGCATTGATGATCTTTATGTTATTATTGGTTTTCAAGAATACTATTAGACGTCAATGTCCTTTAAAAAATACTATAAAAATTTACATGTTTGGATCTTATTTGTTAATTTTGCACATTTTATTAGCATAATAATATTAAATTTGGCACATATCTTTGATTCTATGACGTATTGACGTGTGCTTTCGAATTTTGTGAACTCGCCAATTTACAGAGGAATAACATAGTTCAAGATTGTGAAAAGCACATGATAAGCCCTGCATGCAAATTTAGGTTTAATTATTAGAAAATAAAAGCCACGAGTTTGGGTGTATCTTTTATTTTATTTTTTGTAATACATTGATATTTTGAATCTTTATAACTAATCCATCCGTCTCATAAAAATTGTCATGTTCACCATTTAATTATGAAATAATGTTGTAATAGAAATTAGTAGTAGAAACGGATTTAGAAACGAGTTTCGTACATTGTATTCCCTCCGTCCCATTTAAAATAACATTTTCTTTTTCTGCACGAGTATGAATGAGAATGATATAAATTGATTAAAGTGATGAATTTCACAGTATTTTATGAGATATTTATTTTTATTTTTGGCATGTGCCATTCTAGACTTGACATCCAAAATAAAAAAAATTAGTCATATTAAATAGGAAAGATGAAATATAATTTTCAGATTTATACTTCAAACTTATTTTTCAATATTACATTTGTAGTATTCAGAGCTTAATATCGTATAACTATGCGAGTTTGCGACAATAAGAAAATACAATTTTTTTAATCAAATTTCAGAGGGATAACTGGATTTAAATAATGGGTATTTATTCAATATATTATAATGTTTTTACTTTGTGATATTCAAATAATAACATATATTATATGGATATAAGATGTGAACAAGTTTTTTTTTTTTTTGGCTTTAAATCTTATTTGAAAGAGTATTATATAAACAAACAAGTTCAATTAATTAATAATGGGGGCATTTATTACTATATGAATAAAATTTACATATATTATAGTACAAATATGAAAATCATCGTCGATATTTAATGGGAAAAACGCTAGTGACATCTTACAATATAGCAAAAATGAAAGCAGAGCATGCAAGACTCTATCCTTCTTTGACGGATGAGAAAAGAATCATTTATGAGAAGATAATAACTGCAGCTAATAGTGGTACGGGTAGACATTTTTCATAGCATGATGGATGGCTATCAAATCCATTTACATTCTTAAATTCGTGTTGTACAAATAGGAATGTAAATTTGGATCAAATTTTTCAGTTTTAGATCGGTGCTATCGGGCTATTGGGCTATTCGGTACAC
Organism: Schizonepeta tenuifolia; assembly: GCA_029490685.1. NCBI lineage: Eukaryota > Viridiplantae > Streptophyta > Magnoliopsida > Lamiales > Lamiaceae > Schizonepeta > Schizonepeta tenuifolia. The sequence goes on along the minus strand of CM055956.1, from coordinate 78,849,774 downwards.
GTGAATCGGGCTTAACTTTTTTGCAGGTTTAAATTTCTCGACCCTAGCCCTAGCTCTTTGGGTTTCAGGCTGGCCAGTCCTGTCAAAAAGTTTGTAAAAAACTTAGCCTTATATACATTTTCTCAGGAAAAAAAATTGAAAAATAAAAGAATAAAGATAATTAAATGAAGATAATGAATATCTCATTCTTGAAACTCATCTCCTACTTCCTAGAAATGGATCTTAATTTTCGAGATTTACCACTTATTCTACTTCTAAGAAATGGATCATTTTGAAATTGTCATATTTTCGTCTCTGTGTGTCTTCAATCTCTACCAATGCATAATTCTTACCATTTTATCCATAGTTATATTTTATTAATATTCGAGCTTCAACTAATTCGTCCTTCTCTTTATTCTTGAAAATAAAATGTTTCATGCCACTTATTGAAGCCGGAGAATTCACATAGTCAGCTGGTTCAGGCCGACGATGAGATGATGTCAAGTGGAATCTATGAGAGCTAAGGACTAAGATGGAAATAGCGGTCTTCAATTCTAAGTCATGCACGAGAGAAAACTATGACTCAGAATGGACGAGATAGTATTTTGTATTCATAATTCATCGTTTTTTGGAAATATTTTAGTCCGACGGACTGACCCAACACCCGATCGAGCCAACTTGATTAACCCTGCAATTCGAACGGGTCACTTTGAATAGCCTGATTACTTATTCATGTTGCAAAATTCAACCCTAATTATGTATTTTTCGATTTATTCGAATTGGCCCATTCGTTTCAGGTTGTATCAACATCTCAGTGCACATATATAAAAATTGTTATTTGATGCGTGTACAAGTACGAATTTAATGATTTTAGATTTCAAAGAGGGACAATTACTCGAGTAACGTTATCCCTTCTTAATTAATTGTAGTCGTGTAACACTTTTTTAATGAATAGAGTTGCAATACTATCACTTAATTTGATACAAAATATAAAATTAGTTTTATAATTTAAACTTATAAATTACAGTGTAATTTAGTTCCCTATCAACCCTGTGTTTGACGGGCTATACACTAGTTAAAAAAAGAAGTAGAATCGGTTACTTAGGTGGCTCACAGCGGTGTGTCTCGTGGGGGGACTCGAGACACCCGCTGCAACGAGACGATGCGGTGCAAGGAGAAAAGACTCGAGCCTATCTCGTGGCTTCAAGACCATCTCGATCCGGCGCGTGTAATACACGCGGCCGACTTTTTTTTTATATACGGCGCGTGCATTGCACGCACCAGACCGAAAAAAAGGAAAAATCGGCAACGGCTATTAACTCTTCCAACGTTCAAAAAAACGGCTAATTTCAGCCGATTTTTATTTTATTTTTTTCATTTTTTTACCTATAAATACCAAATTTCACACCATATTCACACCACATTGACACCGTTTCTGTCTATTTTTCTCACACAACTACTTCTTTTTTTCACATCTCTTTCACAGAATCATCTCTCAAATGGATCCAAATAATCCATGGTTGTCGTCGTGGAAGGTGGCGGCGAGGTACAACGCCTTGTTCGACGACGACCTCAACCCAAAGACAATGAAGAGTTTGTTCGGGTAGATCTCTCACTTGGTGAAGGAGTGGATGATTTGCTTACGACAAGGCGACGAAGAAAAGGCCCAGCGGCGCCTCCGACGACATGGTCATCGAGCAAGCCCAGCAGATGTACAACGCCCGTGAAGGGAGCCGCTTTAAGCATTTTGGTGTCTGGGAAATCTTGCAGTACTATCCCAAATTCCTCCACCTAGAATTTCTCGACGTTCCGTCCATGAAGTGGACGAAGAATACGGCTGAAGGCGCCTACACCTCATCTGGAACGCCGCATGGATTAAGCGAGGCAACAGAAGAGGAAAGCACGGCTCCCCCCGCCCACAGGGACGAGACGCGGCAAAGGCGGAGGCGAGGCGGCCAAAGGAAAAGGGGAAAAAGAAGGTGAGCGAGGACACGAAGTTCGAGTCGATGGTCGACTCAACAAATGAAAGGCTAAGCGGCATCATCGCGGCAAAGAACAACCTCGCCGAGGCAATGAGGGAGCGTGCTCGGGCAAAATAAGACGCCACCGATGCAAGGATCATCAGCATGGATACGTCGCACATGACGTCGGACCAGTACCAGCTGCATATGATGATGGTTGCCGACGTCAAGCAACGTCGAGGATGGGCGTAGTTATTTTCCCCTACAACGGACGGCTATGTATTTTTTATATTTCTAGTAATGTTTTTTTTTTTTAATTTCTAGTAATGTATATTTTTTTCTAGTAATGTATTTTTATTTAAATTAATGAAATTAAAATTTTTCTTATTAAAATTAATGCAAAATACAAATTCAGAAATTAGATAGAGACACCCCTTAGAGACAGCCCCACTGCAGCTCACTGTTTCTATCTTCAGAAAAAAATTAAAGACACCCCTTAAAGACACTACCAATGCACATAATTTTATATTGTCGTCAATCCGGAGGACCGGAGCTGGGCTTAGAAATCCGAGCTTATTAGGCGCCGTTAATAAGACCGTTGAGACGAGTCTTGCACGAAAACTAGGCCCATCTATATGGCCCAATTATTATTTCTCAAAAAACAAAAAAATCGCCCAAATAAAATTGATTTCCCGCTCCCAATCAAGTTAAGATACCATTTCGAAAAAGCAGTATCAGAAAACAAATCTTCAGAAAAAGCAACTATGGCGATCAGAGAAATGGGAGGCCACCGGAAGCTCTCCGAAAAAATCGCTATTATTTTCGAAGAAGTTCGGTCGTCGAACGCTACTCACAGACGCAAGCTCAAGGAACTCCTCGCTCTCCGCTCCCCGTCTCCGCTAGAATTCTGTACGGCGTTTTGCGGTGCCCTAGCACCTCTTTTCAATTTCCAGCGGCGAAGCACCTCCTCGGAGCGTATTATCAAGTTCGTCTCCGCTTTCTCTTGCTCTCCGAGCGATAAAGACGATTCCGGTGATGAATTTCTGGAGAATTTCATCAGGTTTCTTCTGGTGGCTGCTACCGCGGCGAATAAGACTGCGCGATTCAGGGCTTGTCAGATTGTTTCTGAGGTGCGTTTGAATTATTTATGCTTTAATTTTCAGTGTTTTTGACAGTTTAAATGTTCAGTGTTTTAAGTATAAATTAAAGATTTTATTAAATTTCGTTTTTGTTGGACCTGTTAAGTTCGATCCAAAATAGGATAACTCGAAATTCAATGAAATGACCTTGGCATTTATGATTTGCACTATGCTGCTTCTCCCCAGTTAAGTTTACATCTCTATTACTTTGTAGATCATTATGCGTTTGCCGGATGATATGGAAGTGAGCAGTGAACTTTGGGATGAGGTGATAGAATGTATGAAGATACGTGCGGGTGATAAGGTCCCTGCCGTTCGAACATTTGCTGTGAGGTCCCTTGCACGGTTTGCAAGCGATTTGGAGAACCGTGACATTCTCGAGATGTTCCTTCAAAAGCTGCCACTGGAGCAGAATGGCGTATGACCTTTATCTAGTTTTTCTTGTATTATTTGGATATTTTTACAGACTTCGTCATTAAGTATATCTAGATGTTATACTTACTTACTTCTGTCCTATTTTCTAATTAACTTTTCACGTGTTGCTCAAAGAGAATCGTTAATTCTGCAGACTACTATATCTAGGTATGTTCTCTGAGTTTGACTATAGCAAATTTGCAGGATGTTCGTAAAATTATTGTGCTGTCCTTGCCTCCTTCAAGTGAGACATTATCAATGATAATTGACTGCACTCTGGATGTGAATGAATCAGTCCGGAAGGCTGCATATTGTGTGCTAGCGAGTAAATTCCCATTACAGAGCCTCAGGTTATTGGTCATTTAGTTTTTGCTTTCTCTTTTATCTGTTAGACTTGTTGTTCCACTCTCACGTATATTGTATTCATATTCATTTCTCACATGTTCTCTGCCTATCTAATTTGGCCTCTATTAGCCGAATTTACATATATCTTACCTGCTTATTTTGTTTGCATATATTTTTTATCTTATATTTCAGCATCAAGCTCAGAACTACTATTCTTCAGAGGGGGCTTGCTGAGCGATCTGCAGTGGTCGCAAAGGAGTGCTTCAGAATGATGAAGGATGAATGGCTTGAAAAATGCTGCAATGGAGACCCTATAGAACTACTTAAATTTCTTGATGTTGAAACCTATGAATCAGTTGGTGAGACAGTTATGTCCACTCTTCTGAAAGCAGGATTAGTTAAATTGCATGACGGTCAAACTATTCAGAAATTCATTACACCTGGTGACTCAGCTGAAGGTTAGCATGCAATGCATCTTCATTTACTTTTTCGCGCGGCCAGATGCTTCATATATCATATTTTCATGGTCAGTTAACATTTTGATACACCAAGATATTTATGGCTGTTTCATTGCAATCCAATTTTCCATAAGTCTAGATCCACCTTGAGACGAGTGCAATCCAATTTTGAAAACCTTTGATTACTTAAAACCTTGAGATGTGTGCATAAATGGTTTTGAAAGTGTTTAATGCCATTCTTAAAACCTTTGATTTCTTAGGGTCTTTGCATCAACCAGAGACACACTTTGACTGTAAGGTTGTCAATTTTAGCAGATAAATGTGGTTTATCTGCTAAAATAGGTCGATTTCCGTATGAAATATTAGCTAGAATCTCAATCAAACTTCTTTTCTGAAATCTTTCAACCTTTTAAAATTAGAAAAAAGACTTCCCTTGTTAAGATTGTTGCTTGTAAAGCTATTTAGATAATGATTCTATTTCTGGAATATTCTGACTGGCACACTTCTGAGTAAGTGAGTATAAGCTTCGGAATTCACTCTTAATATGTCTTCCAAATTCATAGCAGGACAATGCAGTCATTCTATTGAGCTAATGGACGCAGAAGTTGCTGTTTTTTGGAGAATGGTCTGTAAGCACTTGCACATAGAAGCACATGTAAGTACTTGGTGTTAACAAAGAGGTTATTAGCAATTTGTTAACTAAGGTGTGTTCTTTTTATTTATATTTTTAACATGCTTAGGGAAAGTGCAACTGCTACGATGTTTATGAAATAAATTTCTCTTTTATATCATTATAAGATTATAAGATGGTCATTTAGTTAGATGATCTGTTGTTAAAATCCTGTATCTGCTACTTGTTCTTCCGTGTTTATTGTTGCAAGATAACATTTATTTCGGATGCTTGTATTCGTCAGTTACATTGTTTCCACTCTGCTTGTTATCAAGTTTTTCTTTTGGTGACGACTTAATTCTTAAAAGCATTTTTGTTGCTTGTGCTTTTCGCTCCTTCACAACTGAACTGAAGCTTCTATCCTATCTTATCATTTGAATTTCGTGCAATGCGACTTTATTAATGTTAAAAATTGAAAACCAAGTGACAAAGTCGATGGACATGCAACAATAATAGATCCACCTAATTTCAAGAATTTTAGCTATGCCTTCAGTTGCTACTCTGTTTTTTTGATTGTCTTCTCATGATCAACCAGAAAAAAGGCTCAGATGCTGCTATGACTATGGGCGCAGAGTCAGCCATATTTGCAGAGGAAGCTTCAGACAACAATGATCTTATTGACAGAATTCTTCCTGCCTCTATTTCTGAATATGTCGAACTTGTTAATGCTCACACTTCTGCCGGTGGGTGAATTTTAGCATACAGCCTCTGTTAACTTTAATATCGGACATCTTATGCTATTTAATCTTGTAGGGGCAAACTATCGATTTGTATCTCGGCAACTGCTACTTTTGGGCACGATGCTCGACTTCTCTGATGTTTCGAACAGAAAAGTGGCGAGTGAGTTTGTTCAGATTTTGTTGCATAAAGCCCTTGATCATGAGTTGGATGAGAATGGAAATGAAGTCATCATTGGAGATGGTTTCAATTTAGGAGGGGAGAGAAATTGGGCGGCTGCTGTAGCAGAATTAGGTAAGAAAGTCCACACAGCCACCGGAGAATTTGAAGAGGTTGTTCTTAATGTGGTAGAAGAGCTTGCTCAACCTTGCCGAGAGAGAACGGCAGATTGGAAGCAGTGGCTGCACTGTCTTGCCGTGGTTGGACTTCTTTTGGAAAACACAACTTCATTTCGTCATATGCAGGGAAATGCAATTGATCCTACTGAAATCCTTCATTCTCTACTGCTGCCAGGGGTATAATTCCATGAGACTTTTATGGTCCCTTTTCATCTCTTGTTTTTTCCTGGATGGGTGTGTGGCTTGTATGTGTGGTGCTGCGTTTGATTGGCTCTATTGTCTGGTGCTGGTCTTTTCTTTTAACCTGCAGTAACTTTTTTATGTTCTTGGTCTGTGCATACAGGCAAAGCATTCCAACTTGGATGTCCAGAGGGCTTCCGTTAGATGCCTTGGTCTTTTTGGCTTGTTAGGACGAAAGCCTAGTGAGAATATAGTAAAGCAATTAAGATGTTCTTTTGTCAAGGGGCCTTCTACAGTTGCAATAATGGCTTCCAAGGCATTACTTGATCTTGCAATATGGCATGGCCCAGATGAAATGGATAAAGTCATGAACTGTAATCTCTCATTTCATCTCCACGATCATGAAATTTCTTCAGCCCCTTTTGAATTTGGGGATGAAAGTGAGGATTCGGATATCGGACTGCTTGATCTGTTGTGTGCGGGACTTGAACATGAGTGGGATGATTTAGCAGAGGTTGAAGAAAATCAATCAATTCAAGATGTCCTAGGCGAAGGTTTGGCAAAGATTCTGCTATTGAGCAATAAATTTCCCGGATCACATGCTCCAAAACATCATTTGATATTGGCTAAGCTCATCAAATTGTATTTCAGTAGTGAGAATGAGGAATATCAGAGGTCGCCTACTTCTCTCAATAATCCAGTCAGCCCCCACTTTACATAACACTAATTAACTGTTCCTGATATTTTGTAGGTTGAAGCAATGTCTGTCAGTATTCTTTGAGCACTATCCATCTCTCTCCGTGAATCACAAGGTTTGGGTTGATACAAAGCAGTACTGCTATACTCTTTTCAGTTGACTTTCTTTTTCTCAATAAAGCATTTGCCACAAATTGCAGAAATGTTTATCGAAGGCTTTCATGCCAGTTATGCGTTCTTTGTGGCCTGGAATCAATGGGAATGCTGCAGGATCCAACATGATGGTATCCAACTTGCGTAAAAGTGCTGTCCAAGCATCACGGTTTATGCTGCAAATGATGCAAGCTTCTCTATTAACTAAAGAGACTACAGGGAATGAAGATAATAAAAATGAAAATCCTGGCGTCGAGAGAGTTCCTTCACTTGATTTTGAGAGTGGAGAGGAAGGACTAGCAGTTCAGATTGCAGTAGAGGTACTTTCCTTCATTTTGCATTATTGTAAGTAATCTGAGATTCTGTGGATTCAAATATTGAAGAGCTATTTCAATTCATTGGTTTTATTTCTTTGTAATCTGTGCAACTCTAATCATTTATGTGAGCTATTTAGGATGTTTGTTTTGGTATTATATGTTGTGCTTGCATTGGCAAAAGTGGTGGATTTTGAAGAAGAAATGGGATTCCAGTCCTCCATCATCAGAAATATAAATGCTTTAACAAAACAATGCCTCTTATTTATACCCAACACTTATTACATGCTATATATATATATATATATATATATATATATATTTTTTTTTTTTTTTTGAGAGCTTTACATGCTATAATTGTTATCTTCTTAGTTGTCAAGCGCATATCTAAGAAGTTTGAGGTTTGGATATTATGCTCCATGTTCTGAATAAAAACAAGGGAAAACATCCTCTTTATCTAATTTTTATTTTGCTTCTATTTGTTGGTTTCATTTGGTTTTTTCATGGTTCGCCTAAATCCAGGTAGCAAGCTTCCATGCTAAGAAGACAGCTGCAGAAAAATCATATGTGGCTGCACTTTGTAAAATACTCGTGTTGCTTCAGTTCCGGGTTTCAGAACAGGGAGTTATAAAACTCATGCAGCGGATTTTAAGTCGTCTGATCGCAGCTGCAGCAGTTGAAAAAGATCTGATGAAAGAACTGAGGCATATGACTGAACGCCTAAAGGCAATAGACAGAAATCCTGATGAACAATTGTCTTCTGAGCAAACTACTCAGATTTTAGGTAAGTGAAATGTTTTTCCTTCCATTTTTTGCATAAACTCGAACTAAAGAACTAAACTCAACTGTTTACTTAGGCGCTGGTTCACCTTATGATTGTTCTGTACTATCTCATGATCTTAACAACTCATGTAGTGGTTTATAATTTTCTTACGCGAACAGAAAAGTTGGAACTAACATTCAACTTTGAGAAAGATGAGTCCATGGAAGTTCCCCCTACTCCAGCACCACAATCAGTCCGGCCAAGACGTGCTAGAAGAAGAGCAAGGGATGACGAAGAGTCTTCCTCTGATGATGAAGTTTCTCCTACTTCTGTGGTTCCAAATACTCCTGCTGTGGTTCACAGCCGTTCGCAGAGGGCGAGCAAGACAGCAGCAATGACAAAAATGGCAGCCAAGACAACAATTAAGATAGATGAGTACGATGCTACTGATGGCGAGGACGATGATGAGGCACTGACTGAAGTCGCCTCAGAGGATGATTCTGAAGCTTCTGATTAGCTGTAACTTGTAAGTCTAATGTTGTGATCAAATCCCTCTATCTTCTCCATCCCTTAACATTGTATTTTGATGGTATATTTGTTCTGTCTAGTGTGCATCTCGTACAACTAGCAGAAATCTTGCTAGCTTTCATGTACTCCTTCAACTGTTCATTCATGTCACTTTTAAGGCCCAATATTCTACTGGGCTGGGCCCAGTTCATCATTTTCAAGCTCCTTTTCTGCACTAAAGTATTACTGAGGCGCTCATTTAGAGGTTAGCTCAAGAAACTTTTCTCTGCGGTATGGTACGTCTATTTATAATTCTATGGTTTGTTTTGATTTCATAATTTCTTATTTTGATGGTGTCATCTATTGTAATAATTTAATAAGACTTAAAACATAATTTTGAAACAGTAAGATTTTGCGTGCTAATTTTGTCTTGCACAAAAATCATACTATAAAATAAGGGTGAGTTCACTTGAGTTATAAATTTATATTTCTAAAAGGAGGAATAATATAATGAGGTACAAATTTATATCTCTACAAGTTTTATATCTTGTTTCTTAAGAATGATAATATATTTATCTTTACTCTCAAGGAGGACCACAATTTTTATATCTTGAGATGAAATTGATGGATAAATGAGGAAATATTTAAAATACATGGGAGGTATAATATTAAAACCTCTATTTTGGAGGTATAAATGTATACTCTGTGCAAGGTAAAAGGTGCTGCCTGAAACTTTATACTTTCTCCCCGAATTTTTCTTAAAAATCGAAACTAAAGAAGATGTAATGGAGTAAAAATAATATAATATCTCCTTTTCATTCCAAATGAACACACTTTACAAGTTTGAAGCACCCAATTGCTCCTCGGAAATCATCTACTTGGTTTCATTTATTTTTATCATTTGTTAGTGCTTGGTTTTATTGATTTGATGCGATGTTAGGCTTCACATTTCGCCAATCACCCTATTTATGGAATTTTTTGTATATTTATTTTTAGATTACATAGAATTCAGGTCGCAAGACTTGTATTTACGTCAAGATATAAATATTCTGGTAATTGCTTCTTCATTTTTGTTCTTTCTATGGAGGTGTTATATATATATATAGATATATTTTGAAATTGTCTTTTTGTTGTTTCGATGACCCTAACTTATATTATACTGGTAAATTTATGTTACTATCATATAGCAGGAGGAAGATTCATGCCGGTCGCCGGCCTAACATTGGTTTGTCTTTTTCTGGTATTAAATTTCGATATTGAAGCATGTAGCCACCCTAATTGTTCGACAGTCGACACTAATTATGCCGCTTGACATATAATAGTATACAACATATTTTGTTAAATAAATTTATATTTTCACAGATGGGCAGTCAAGATAATTCTAAAATATCGACTTTAATTATTGGTAGCTTAAAAAAATGGATGTCCTTTTCGAGGCAATTTCCAAACAAGGGGACAAACGCTCCTGATTTTCTATTACTATCTAAATTTTGTATTGTAATTTACTCACTCAGTAATAAATGTCGTATGATATTATTATTATTATTATTATTATTATTATTATTATTATTATTATTATTATTATTATTATTATTATTATTATTATTATTATTATTATTATTATTATATTATGGCAAAGTATACATCTTTATTTAAAATAAATTAAAAAATAAAGTTAAGAGGGTATTTGGTTGAGCTTATAAACTATCCAAGAAAGGAAATAGTTTGTTTCTGCTGACATTAACACCGACGGTGAGCTAATAACGATATTTTCGTTATTTACAAAATTGGGAGTGTTCCCCAGATAGGAGTACTTTCACGTGCAATTATCAATGGACCTTCTATCATTAAAGTCGATTTTATATGTTATTAGGATTGTCAATGGATTGGAGATAACACAATATACTGTTATTAATTATTTGGCATATCATTTCCTTGTGTCGTGTATTTAGCTCTTTCGGATACCTGAATTAAACATGAACGTGTCAAATACATATTTCAAAATTCTATATGGGTTAGTTTTAGTATCCATCCTAATATTTGTCGTTTTTTTCAATTTATCACTAACCTTTAAACTTATCATCTAGTACTCGCTCCCGTGCGTTGCACGGACAAAAGATATGGTATAATTTTATATAATAGAAGAAATTTTTAAGTAAAATCAAATTAATACTAAAACAGACCATTGCTTGTCATAAACATGTATACTATTTACCTCATTGTCCTTGTAAATACTACATCACCAAAAAATTGATGGATAGGCGTGAAAACACATAAACATGTGCCACTCATTGGAGAGGCCATGTAGAGATCTTTTCGAGTCTATTTACTGCGACATAGCAACAAAAACTTATTAAAAAGAGCAAAAACAATTTCTTTGCTTAAATCCTATAATATTGATAGGAAGTTTAAGTTCCACATATTATAGTACATGATTTCTGTGAACATAACCATTTCTAAGAATGATGTTTTATCCAATTTATGAAGATCCATAGATAACATACACATAGTAACGATGTCATTGTCTCCTTGGGGATGACCTAGTGATAAAAGTGAGCGCCTGAGACTGAGAGGTCTCAAGTTCGAACCTCATGAAGCGCCTCTATAGGTCGAGCCTATCACACCTGTACTTGGAAAGTGTGGTTTACCTGCCCTGTGTGGTTTGCAGGCTACTGCATAAGGGACGAGAATTTACCCAGTACGTACCGAAGATAGCGGCTGCGAGTTCCCACAATATCAAAAAAAAAAATAAAAAATAAAAAATAACTATGTCATTATTATCTGTCATATTGTTATATATTTTCAACAATGAGTTCCACGATATTGGACACCATGAGTCAATTAAGTTAATTAATTGTCTTGACATTTTAAAGCATTAGTGTCATCCTGTTTTACATGTCAAAGATCCGTTCATGCTAGTTAAACAATCTTTCAAAGTTTTTCCTTGCTTCAAAATAACCGAAACCATATAGTGAGGTATCCAAATCTAGAAGCATCATAATGTATTAATTTCACATTTTCCATACTGTTTTCATCTACTGTTCTAAGCAGATTTGAATATATGACTCTGAAAGAAGTTAAGATTCTAGTAATAATCAAAAGAAAGATGAAACAGAGTTTTGCCCAATCTGTAAATTAAATTTCACAAAAATGAGCATTCATTATCATATTTCCCATAGTTTCCCAATGCATATTCCTCTATGAATTAAAGTAACAAATAAAAATGCTTTTATATAAGAGTTGGTAAATCTGTGTATCAAGTTAGAAATATTATCGTTAATGATATTCGGCCACACTGTAGCCGGCCACACAAGCTAAAAATGGTAATATAGGTTTTGAAAATGGAAATAAACCCTAATTGAAAAGCATAAATCTTAAGGGGGGAAATGTAATTATTTCCATTTTTACAGTCAACTTTCCTTTTTTTACGCGTATGACTGGCCACTGCGGCCGAATGCCATTACCCTATTATCAAATACGTATGTAATTGTTCAAATACAATTTCCTAATTCCTTCCTTTTTTTTAATTCATCCAAGACCACCAAAAAAAATATATCTCAATATGTATGATGTTGAAACTATATAAATTTTTCTTTGATTGGTCTTAAAACATTTAATCTTATTATAATAGACCAAAATAGAATACCAAAACGGCAAAACTTCTGTAAAATTTCGTCAATTTTGCTTGAACCTCCCACAATAGGGATAAAATAATATATTTATAACTATTATTATAGTTTTTCAAAATAAGAATTAGTGAGAAGAAAATAGGATTATTAGAATCACCCATTTCAAAATAGTCCTGCAACTGCTAGGCTGCAACATAGTATGTAATTTTGGAAAACGATGACCTATGATGATGGCCCACCCAACATGGCGGTTTGGTGATCCATTAGAAGATTTAGCATCCGAAATAAATAAGAATTCAATCTAAATAATTGGAGTCTCTTTAACTTAACTGGCGAATAAATAGGAAAATTCAAAATAGCACGTTCGCATTGAAATGGATTCTTTATCCTTTTATTGACTTTTATTTACTAAATTGCCATCTTAAAATTGATTTGAAATCAATTGCGAAATCAAAAACTCGCTTTTTAATATATATAGATTTTGTCCTTGCCATATAAGTAGTGTGTATCACTTCTGTTATCGAAGTTATCATTTTGACACAAATGCTCAAAATTGATTCAATAAATACGCCGCTAAAATGAGTTGCTCGGTGATTTGAAGTATCTTCCCATGGCCTTTATATATTAGACAATTCGGCTGTGAAGCAATACTAAAATGAGTTGCATTAACTTCATGATTCAATAAATACGCCGCTAAACATCAGGTGACAAAACTAAATAGGGATGGAAAATTCAAGTCGTGGGCTTCAAGAGCCTTCGATCGATTGTAAATTTCGACCTCAAATGGACAACTATGATGACATAATTGATACACATAACTTGACAAATTCTTGGGTGAGATTGCGTCGGACCGGGTCAATCCGTTGACTTTCTGATTTAATTTATTTTTTATTTTTTTAGTACATTTAATTGATCGCTAAAATTCTTTTACACACTTTATTATACCCATTGATGGCTTTGGTATAATAATTCAAATAAATCCAAAGATGTATAGTAGACTTAGAAATTTATAAGAGTTTGTCCAAGTGTGGGCGTGCATATTAATTACTACTGTATTATACAATTCTTTGGTCATTACAACTTTCAAAGTACGTAGAATTTGGAAATGTAGCAATCAAATGTTTGAAAAAGGGTTTGACACTTGACATATGTATCTTGGAGGGAAATTGCCGGAAAATTTCATGATCAGAAAAATTAACATAATATCATACACTTGCAACCCAACTGGGTCAACAACGGCTGTCTGCTGATCCTGCTGACTCACGAGCCACTGCCTCTATAACACTCTTGTCTACAACTTGAATCTTGTGTCATAAAAATTAGCAATTTCTATCATCTATATATTTAATTAAATATTTCTAAATTATGTAAATCTACCATAACTATATATATAATGCATAAATTATTAGCACACTATTAATGCACAAACAACAGTTTTAATGCATCAATTAATCTGAACCATAGATTAAAAAAAATCAATGGTTCAGATTAGTTCCTAGTTCCTACCTAAAAATGAGTTCCTATAGTATCATCTCCACCCCCTACACACATATATATATATTATCAAACACGAGACTAGCTACATAAATTCAATAGAAAACAACGAGATAAGATATATGCTAAACATGAAAATGAATTTATGTGTTTGTATGTGTGTGCGTTTGATTTTACAACTCTTCGAAAGATATATGAAATATATTTAAAAAGAAATTGAGTATAAAGGGATACTCAACCCTCACAAAAGAATAAAGTTATAACTTAGAGCGTATATACAATCACTCGGACTCAAGCACCAATCGTTTAAAGAATAACAACAAGAGCTATGGACGTGAGCATGCAGCCATTTCTATGAGTTTTTTTTTTTTTTTAAGTAAAATGAATTAATAACGCACGAGGGGTGCAACCCAAAACGGATTACAAGAGATAACTATCAACAAAACAAATTATGACGATTAACTAGACCAAAGCAAAGTGATGGATTATAAATCCAATCACCTAAATTATAGCACGAAGAGCTAGGGATAAGGTTATAGATCCAAAACCAAAATCTAACCTTTATTAACTCGATCAAATCTTCATTTCTACTCGTTCCATCCTTAAATATCTTCTCGTTTCTGTGATTCCAAATATTCCAAACAATAAAAATCCACAAGGCCTTCCACACCTCTGCAAATTTCTTCTTTCTAACGATCCCCATGTGTTGCTCAAAATGAAAAAATGGATTCACATAATGAAGCTCAAACCAGCTATAACACATGACCCAAATATTATGAGCAACATGACAAGAGAAAAAGAGGTGCTGAACAAACTCACAATCATCCAAGCAGAGAGGGCATTTGACATTGTCCGACTGACGAAGAACTCCAATTTTCAAGAGATTATCACGGATCGGGATTCTGTTCAAAAGCAGCTTCCAACAGAAAGCAGAGGCTTTGGCCGACGCTGCCCTACACCAAATGTTTTTTACCTTATCACAAGACCAATCTTCACATCTTACACAATTTTAGTACTACTCCAATCAATTTTGTTAAAAATGAAATCATTTCCCACCTTTCAGATCTCCCGATGCTAATAACTGAAGTAGTATATACCTACGTGCATTAAATTTTAAGATGCATTAATATGGATATTCATGCATCTTTTCGTTTCCGACTATACCTACGTTACGTGCCTGCGGGCGGATTAAAATCAATTAACTGAATTGAAGAATTCTCATATCACACCACATTAATTTATACTCCCTCTATTTTTTTATAAGTGTCCTCAGCCGTCAAAACACACAAACCAAGGAAATTAATATATTACTATTTTCATCTATAATTATTGTCTAGGAAACTTAAAATGTAAATAATTAGCATTTATTACTTAGGTAAAATAGAAAGTTTTGCATGATTTTTCTCAAAAATTGCATCATTTTTTTCAAAATTTATGAAATATGACACTTATTAAAAAACAAATCAAATTTCATAATAGGACACTTAATAAAAAACAGAGGGAGTATAAGTTATGCGTATGAATATAGAATTTTTGATAAAAACTAAGAGATTAATGGCTTCATAATTTATTGCTTTAAAAAAATTACGTTATTGAGTCAACTGATATTTATTAAATTTTAAACTTGTAATAAATTTATTGCTATAAATTATATACTAGTACAAACTATGTAATTTAATATGGAGAAGAAAGCCTAATAGAGCTGTACGTTGATGTACGTATACTGTAGTTTGTTAGAAACATTTCATTAATTGTTATCCAATCCGATCAACTGTTAATCTCAAAATAAACATACTCAATCTCCACTCATTATGTTTATGTAGTACTCCTGGGATTTTGGGTTGTTTTACTCTCTTTTAAACAGTAGACTTTTCCACTACTTTTGCTTGTGCTATGCCCCCAGAAATACAAAGATTAAGAAAAATGTAAAAGATAGAAAGTGAGTAGATTTTATAACTTTTAAAATATTTTGAAGAGTTAATTCTTTTCTTATTTGACATAAACATAATGAGCGGGATGTGCATTTAAGAAAAATATAGATATAATGAGCGGGACGAGGACGGATGGGGGCATTATATATTGTTAGCATTT
Organism: Schizonepeta tenuifolia; assembly: GCA_029490685.1. Taxonomy (NCBI): domain Eukaryota; kingdom Viridiplantae; phylum Streptophyta; class Magnoliopsida; order Lamiales; family Lamiaceae; genus Schizonepeta; species Schizonepeta tenuifolia. The sequence continues at coordinate 78,833,965 of CM055956.1, read as the reverse complement.
ACAACATGTCAAGAATTTGGGTATAGATTTCCATCACTAGCTACGGTTCTTCACAAAGCCCCTCATTGTCATTTATGAATATCCATATTAATACTAATAAGACAAAAACTTGGGTGCAAATGTTCCACCGTAGAACACCCGCCCATTTGACCCGACCCGCCCTGACTCGACCCATTTGACCCGGGTTTGACCCGGTCAAACCTCATTTGACCCAGTCAAACCCCCCTTTGACCAATTTTTTTTTTTTTTTTTTTTTTTTTTTTTTTTATATTTATTTCCAGTTTTTTTTTTTAAATTTATTTTTGTTTGCCGCTTCTTCTATGGTCAAGACGCGAGCGAGGGGAGCCGAAGGCCTCGGAGCGAGCCGTAAAAGTCCAAAATGTTGCCCGCCGATTATCCTTATTTTAGTAATCGGAGCGAAGGCGGAGCCGTAAAATCGGAGCCGAAAGCTCCGACGGGACAAAAAATCTAGAAATTAAAAATAAAAAAAAAAAAAAAAAAAAAAAGCTGGCGCGTGGCGGGGCGGGTCAGGTTTTGTACCGTGCAGACATCTGCACACAAGACTTACTCAACTAATAAATATGATGAGGTTATTCAATAAGCTATACATCATACATAAATTGGTTATTCCCATAATCGATGTATAATATTATAACAAATTTCCTTTACGAAAATAAATCATCTTTCATTTTCGCGTAGGGCAAAATTTATTTACGAATAAAAAAAATGAGGCTCAACTTATTGCATATCCAAATCACGACCCAATATCCACCGGATACAAAGAAGGAAATTAATTTTTAAAGGAATAATCCTGGTATTTCCATATCTACGATTTAATTTGGATTTGGTGACAAGATTAATTGCCAATAACTTTAAAATTAACTTTCGATAATTGTTATTGGATAGTATGGCTAATTATTTATTAGAACTCTTTGTACTGTACTACTGTTTGATTTTTAATGAAATCGGGAGGGAAATTAATAAATCACCAAGATTATCTTTTTTTCTTTTATGGCAATAGAAATGGATAGATTTGATAAAACTACTAGCAATTATTAAATCACTAAGTTTCTATGGGTATATATATTTTCCATATAATTTGTTTTTGACATGGGGAGGGGGAGCAGTGGGATTTGAAAATTAGGACCGATCGATTTTGGGCCGGGGCTGGGTTAGCCCAAAATGGTGTAAAAGCTCGATGGGTTCGGGCCAGCCTGACCTATCTCGAAAATTTTACAATATAAAGTACCATTTGGACGGGTTTGGGCTGCATGCTTTTAAGCCCGATCGAATTTTGGGCCGGACCAACCCGACCCAATTTTTCCTCAAAGCCCGATGGGCTCAGGCCGGACTGGCCCGGCCCGAAGCTTTGCCAGCCCTACTTGCAATATTAGATAAGAAAAGGAAGACCAAAAGTAACCCATCTTAAATGATTAAAAGACAAAAAATTTTGAATCAGTGATTTGAAACTTTTTTTTTTTTTCTAAATTACAATAAGGTGTATATATTCTATCAAATAAATTATTGTACTGATAAAAAAAATTGGTTTAAGTAGGAAAAAACAAAAGAAAAGAAATGAGGACCTCTAGAGTCAACACATTATTTCTGGGCTGTAACGTGATTCAATACAGTCGAAACGTGTATCTTGTTTAATTAGAAGCATAGGTCAATTGGACCACATAATTGTTAAAAAAATGAAAAATTACCCACTTAGCCAAAATTAACATCTTAAGGTATTAAATTAATAACATAAATAATTATGAAATCTGAACATCGAACATTTTGTAGTTTCAATTCATTTCATCTGCTTCTAAACAATATGCAATGGCTCCAAAATTGAGTAATGTCAGGGCTATGTTGTACGGGTGCGTGGGAGCAGGTGCGGAGGCGATACGATACGAATACGTGGATACAAAATTTTAAAAATTTTAAGGTGCAATTCGACAAGAATACATCAAGTTAGTATTATTGAATTATTTATAATACTAATAAAATATATAGAAATTTAAGTTTTATATAAATTAAATATATGTAATTCACATTCTCTCTTACTCAAAATTTAAGAATTTCAATTAGGTAATTAAGCTATATAATAACAATTCAAATATCATTAGCTCAATATACAAATTATAATTCAAATCAAGTTCCAAAAATCAACTCATACAACCCCTTTATTTATGGGATTCGTGATTTTTCCATATGAGATTCCTGAATCCGATTGTTTTTTTATTTTTTATTTGGAAGAATACGCCACGTGGCGAATAGCACGAGAATCCAACGAGAATCACACCCTAACGAGAATCCAATACGGCTATATGATATATGTTGAAGAGTCCGTGCATCATAGATCAGGATTCAATATTGTCAAAAAGTTTTATTTCTTAAAATTATAATTTATTTTATCAAACTTCGTAAATGTTATCAGAACTGAATTGTTTGACCATAAAAGAGAATTGAGTCGGAATCAATTTTAGATAAGTATACGCCATTGATATTTATTCTTCTACCAATAAAATCTCAATTTGAATTCAAACTCTAAATTTATCCAACTCTACATTGGGGTTGTTTATATTAAATTTTTGACTAAAACTTTTGGTACAATAGTTGTAATTAAATACACCAATTTTTTTATCTTTTCTGCACACCTCTTCAACATGGGTGTGTGGGCACGCGTGAGGTACACGCGCACATCCCCACGCATGGTGTGTGCACCTTATGCACCAATATTTTTTTTCCAGATTTTTTAATTCCAAATTTTTTTTCCAGATTTTATTTGCCTCTTTTTTTTGTTAAAAGTTGAGCGAGGGGAGCTGAAAATCCAAATTATTGCCGTTAAGATTATCTTTATATTAGTAATCGGAGCCCGAAAAAAAAAATCTGTAAAAAAAAACATGAGAGCGTACAGGGACGAACCTACCTTTGGGGGGGGGGGGAGGCACGTGCCCCCACAAGTTAAAAAAAAATTAGTAGGTATATATACATATATTGTTGGAGTATGGAGCCTGAAAGGAAGTGAATCATGCCACGATTCCGGCGATCCAGTTGGGCTAGGATTAGGGCTCAATTCGTTGCTATATAAATAGTTGTTCTCTCATTGTAAATTGTATCAGAAAATCATATAGTGAAAACCCTGGCTTGGCATCGCCCCCAGACGTAGATACATATCGTATCGAACGGAGTAAACAATTCTCGTGTTCTTTGTTTTTGTGATTGTGTGTGTTAATTTCCTAACATATATATACGTTTATCAATTTTTATACAATTAATTAAATTTATATAATAAAATGAGAAAGAATAGTCTTCACAATTAATATCATAAAGAAGGGATATTTTCTACCATAAATATCATAAAAAATAGTCCTTAAAATCGGATAGAAGACCTATGGATGAAAGATAGTTTGATTGTATATATTGAGAAAGAGGTTTTGATAGTGTTGATAATGAGTTAATGGTACAAATGTTTTAAATTCGTAGATTTCAATTGTAATAGACTTGAATTAGTTATTGTGTAGTAAAAAAGAAATTCAAAACTTATTGTATATTTATCTTTATTTTGTGTCTCTCTCGAATGAAAAATTTCTGAATCACCCGTCGCGTGTGAGAACGCATACATGTACCTCACGCGTCTACACACCCCATATTAATGTGATGTGCAGAAAAATAAAATGTAGGTGTATTAGGTACAACCGTCGAAGAGTGTCCCTCTAAATTTTTTGAGTTTTAACTAAATTTTGACGATTGAAGTTGAGAAAAATTGAAAATGGTTATTAAAAGCTTGGGCGGTGTGTGCTTTATGACTTACCTATATTATGTATTCCTCGTAATAAAGTAGCAAAGCAGCTTTGTGGTGTGTCGTCGATTTTATGAATTTATTATGATTGTGATTCATGATGTTATTGTCTCTTTTCTCTCCTGTCATTTCAATTTGTGTTGTGTGTTACTACAAATTGATAACTACATTTGTTAAGCCGCAAATGTAGTCCACATTTGACACGTCAGCGACACCTACTCTACTCTAAATCTCTCCCTCTCCCTCTCCCTCTCCCTCTCCCATCCACTTTCTTCGATAAGACGACGGGGCCTCTCTTATTCATGCTATACCTTATCAATTACGTTCTCCTTTCCATTTTAATAGACTTTTATGTTTTGACACGAATATTAAAAAATAAAGTATTCATAATAAAGTTTGAAACAAATATTAATTTTTTGGAGATTTTTGTCAAATTATGTAAGAGAAATGATGAAAGAATTGTTGTTTTTTGACATATATGTGTAATTTCTATTTTAGAAAGTGATCAATTGAAATGTGACGTGCAAATAAAGTAAGGGAGCCCATTAAAATGAGAAGGAATAAGTATTGGTATTAAAATGGGACGGAAGAAATTATTATTATTATTATTATTATTATTATTATTATTATTATTATTATTATTATTATTATTATTATTATTATTATTATTATTCGTAAGTATTATTATATACTCTATATTCTTTGCTATGGAATGGTTCGAGAACCATGTAAATAATACATATATTGTTATCGCTATTAGGTATGGCGGTATGTATTATACGGCATTTATATGATTGTTAGGAACAAATGACAGTGCTAGCGAATGCTTTGTTGGAGTATTAAGGATGTGGATGAGAGAGATGGGGGAAATTTATACTAGTCAATTTTCTATGAATTTAGCTTGGTATGGTTTGAAAGTTGAATAAAAAAATAATGTGACGATTCCCTTCAATATCTCGCACCGATTGTCGAAATATGATTAATCTGAATTATTAGAAGAAGAAGAAGAAGAATTCATAATATAAATGATTCATTCATGCAACACACACACACACAGTGGCTAATACAGTCGACGTCAAGTGACACGTGTGCCCCCGACGTAACGTCCGGGATTGTAATTTTCTAGGTTCATATTTACTTTTCTTTTTCCTTGGGGTTGGGGGGTATTTAAATCTGTTATTATTTCATCCAACGGTATCCAAATGGAACATACAGTATTAGTAAATGTTAAGACGAATTAAGTCTCTTCTCTTCTCTTGTTCGCGTCTTAAAATAGTAATATAAAGAGCTAGCTTGTGGCCTGACTTCTTCTGCGAAGCGAACTTCATTCCCACCAATTTTCTCTCTTGTTTTGGATGATTTTGGTTTCGGAAACATATGTAGTAATTAGTTAATAGAATAGTTGGAGTTGAAGGGAAAGAGAAAAGAACAAGAGACAAATTAATTAGTAACATGGAATTGAAGAACATGGTTGCTCTTGTCTCTCGTACTGGTCGAGATATGCAGCGCTACAACTTTCTTGGCCACCGCCAAGTTGTCGGGTTCGTCCTTCTCTCTCTCTCTCTCTCTCTCTCAATTTCATATATCTGCATAACTTGGAAAATGGAGTAAAGATAAAAGAGTTGACTCTGTGATGGAGGAACGACAAGGACAATTAGTTCATTTCATGAAATTTAGATTATGAGTCTTGCTCAAATTGGGTTTATTAAGTAATATGGAGATTCTATGCTAGGTGTAAATTCTAATGATTCTATTTCTATCCATGGATTATCTGGTGACCACTAGAGACAACAAATACTTTACAATGCTTATCGTTTCTTGATATATATATATATATATGTTTTTATGTTTTTATTTTTGAGTGATGATGATTAAAACAGTTCCAACATTAATTATACCGTTAAAATTTTATCTTTCTTGTTAAATTAGTTAGTTACTCGATGGAGTTGATGTGAAGTCATGGAATGTGATATGTAAGGTGGAAATTGGAAGCGAGGCAGATTCTAAGGAATGCACATTTTGTTTTCGTTTTTGGTGATTAATACAAGTGATGATGATCATGTTTTTGAATGTTCAGATGCATACCGTACAGATACAAGGGTAACCGTGGTATGGTGGTGGATGAGGAAGAAATCGAAGTGCTAATGATAACTTCACAAAGAAAGGGGAAAGGGATGTTGTTTCCTAAAGGAGGCTGGGAAATAGATGAATCCATTGAAGATGCTGCGCTGCGTGAAACCATCGAGGAGTCGGGCGTAGTCGGAGATGTAGAGGTTGGTGTTGGTGTTGCTTCTTGTTCCCTCAATCAACAACGAATATTTATAGAATAGTAATGATTATGACACATTGTAATTGAAAATATGCAGCGTAAGTTGGGGAAATGGAATTTCAAAAGCAAAAGCAGTGAGAGCAGCTATGAGGGTCACATGTTTCCCTTACTAGTTAAAGAGCAGCTCGAATTTTGGCCGGAGAAAGATGTTCGTCAAAGACTATGGGTATGCATACATGGTTATTTTGTTAATTTCTTGATATTCATTCATTCATTCATTCATTCATAAATACTAATCCCAACAGGTGAGTGTGAGAGAAGCCAGGAAAGTTTGCCAGTACTGGTGGATGAAAGAGGCCTTAGAGTTACTAGTGAGTCGCCTTGCTAACGAGACGAAAACCGACATGAAATCTAACTTGTAGTACTACCATTACCATATCTCAATCAACTCTGGAGGGCTGGAAACTACAGCCATGAATGATTGATTTATATTTGAAGGAAATGCAGACCAGACACCGCAAAGTCTAACTCTTGTTTCATTTTCTCCAATTCTGCACAAACTCTTGTATAGGTTAAATCTCATGAGTTATTTACTTAGTTGTTTTCTTTGAAATATGTAAGACCTCCCACCTATTTTATTTTAGGTCATGTGTCTCTTCTGCACTCTTTTAAGGACAACCAAGCGACGCAATTTCTACTAAGAAACAGAGCAGCTCTCTGTATTAATATTAGTATTTCATTATGTCATTATTTAAGCAAACACAATTGGAACTACATAGAACATCATATCATCAATCATCATCTTTGTCTTTGTCTTTGTCTTTGTCTTTGTAGATTTCATACATTATCACGAATAGGGCAACGACGAAGGCGCTGTCAACTTTCGGATAAACACTCACATCAAAGGCATCCTTCCCCAACACAATGCTCCCAAATGTGTGCTTCTTCTGCATCTGCATCTCCATTTCAAACGATCAAATACAACCACAATATAAACAACTTCTTCAAATCCAAAACACGCGAATTAGTATGAAAACTTTACCTTAGCAATATGGTTCCAGCCCTTGTCATATATGATGCATGATCGCTCCAACCAGCTCCCATCTACCTTGAAATCCCATGACGTTTCGCCCTTATTCAAACGCAGAAACACGTCTAACTCCGTCTTGGATTGAACGAGCGAAGATCTTCTAACGCTGAAGAGAAGATCATCATAATCTGAGCTCTCTCCCTTGAAAACCTGCCACCTCGTACGTGCACTCAAATGCTGAAATACAATACAAGTGAGACTCGCAAAACAAGCCTCATTCAAAATAAAAAAATAAATAAAAGTTTCAAATTATGATGGACCTTTTTCCTTAGTGTGACAATGGGAGTGCCTCCGGCATCAAGGAGAACGCGGCGATCATGTAGACTGATTAGCTTCTCTTTCACCTTGAACATGAGATTTCCATCTTCATCTGTGACCTCGAAGTTGCAATCAGTGACGGACAGCAGTTTCCTCGCGATGGAGAGCTTAGCGTGCTTTGGAACACAGAAATCTTCACTAATTATAGCGGTTAGGCCTTCCATCTGGAACTCTTGTCATGGACTTGCATTAGCTGGTAATCTATTTATAGTGATCATTAACATCTTCATTTAGGTGGTTATGCTTTAAAGTGGGAAACTTGATCACAAAACTTTTGTCAGATATGGTGAAGAAAGAATATTTACATTTCTTGCTCTGGACAAAGTGAGTTGCAACATTCTCTATTTGCAATAAGTTAACAGCAGACGTATGTAAAAGTTGCTCCTTTCTGTGGTAAATAAGCTTATCTTGAACAAAGTTTGTTTCTTTTTTCTATTTCTGTGAAGAAGCATGCAGAGAAACTAACTGGAAGAATCATAGTGTTCATTCACATAATATCTCTGCTGATATCTGCAAATAATTAGCATCCTTCAATTCCTATCGAATTTTGATTTTGTGCTTCATTTAAGTCATTGTTAAATACTATTATTACTACGTACATGATGTGTATGAAACATTAATAGTAAGGTATTGGTTCATGTTATCTTCTTGTTGCAATATAAAATATGCATATGCTCAGAAGTTGTTTTTTCCACGCATTCATTAAGCTAAATAATTTGTTCCCATTTTTAATTTAATTTATAGAGAAAATGAATAGTAAGAGGAAAGATAAAGATCACATTCGTCATAGAGACGGTGGTGTTGTTGCAAACAAGTTAAAATTTTAAGACGTATCATAAAGAATTACGAACTTCCATCATAATTTGATTTTTCACATGAACTTTAACACAGTCTGTTATAATTTTTTGCATCCTGGAGTGCCTTCCAACACTCTAAACCTTTAAAGTGACCCCAAACTTTGCTTTTAACGTAATATGTAAAAATTTTATGAAATTAATCTCCATTAATTTAGAATGAAAGTCTCGATGGTGATTTTATTATACACCTCTTGTTCTTTTTTTACTTTTTTGTTTTGTTTCTGTGGAATTCCAGCATAAAAAGTACGTGATAAGTTTGTTGAGGTGCGATGGTACAGTTGTTGATGTTTGTCCACAAGCAACAAAGTTTGTTACTCATTAAACGTATGCTATATATACTTTAATTAAATAAAATAAGATATACAAAAGTGTTGGCTTTTTTGCATGAGGGAATCAATTCATGCTTGTTCGAAGCAAACAACAGCGGGAAAACTGGGTGACGTAGATAAAATAAATGCTAGTATTATACACGTTAAATAATTAAATAAAGAAAATGTTTCTTCACAAAAATAAAAAATAAATAAAGAATCCAAGTTAAAATGTTTTCCTAGGAGTATGATTTGCGGAACATCCAGTCCAGCAGCAGTACTATTTATTCATTTCTCTGTCTCTGTCTCTGTCTCTCTCTCTCTCTCTCTCTCTCTCTCTACACGCACACATAGCAGAGCACTGAACATGGCCAAGAATGCACGTCCACTTGGTCCGTTTGGAGCTCTAGTCCCCCTTCATTTTGTCTTCATGATTGTTGCAGATTCAGCGGCCGACTCATTCCTCTACGGCGGCTGCTCACAGATAAAATACACTCCAAACTCGCCCTACCAATCAAACCTAGACTCCCTCATCACATCTCTCGTGAACTCAGCCACTTATTCTGCCTACAACAAGTTCACAATCATGGGCTCAAGCCCACAAGACGTCGTCTACGGCCTTTACCAGTGCCGGGCCGACTTAGCCATGCCCGACTGCGCCACCTGCGTGGCGCGGGCCGTCACCCAGCTCGGCCCATTATGCCCCCAGGCATGCGGCGCCTCCGTACAGCTGGAGGGCTGCTTCGTCAAGTATGACAATGCTTCTTTCATCGGGGTGGACGACTCGACGGTGGCGATGAAGAAATGCGGGCCGGTCGATGGTGACAGTGCGGATGAGATGGGCCGCCGTGATGCCATGCTGGCGGGCATGAGTGGAGCTGGCGGGCCCTACCGGCTCGGAGGGTCCGAGGATGTTCATGGGGTGGCGCAATGCGTCGGAGACTTGAGTACGGGTCAGTGTCAGGAATGTGTGGCGGAGGCGATACGGCGGTTGAAGGCGGAGTGCGGTGGCGCTGTGTTTGGTGATATGTTCTTGGCCAAGTGTTATGCCAGGTACACCACTAGTGGGGCCCACAATTATGCAAGATCCTACCATGGTATGAAATATACCCGCTTTTTTTTTTTTTTTTTTTTTCGGATAGAGAGATTTTAACAAACATTCTCCTAATATGATAAATTGAATTAATTAAACTTGGTTTTTTTTTTCCTATAAAGATTTTAATAGTATTCTCTTTTTGAATTTCAAAGGTGAAATTATGCATATTAACTAAATTGTCATCGATCCACAGAATCCTCCTCCCATAGTCAATCCGAGAAAACATTTGCTATCATTATTGGATTACTAGCTGCCATTGCTCTGCTAATTATCTTCCTCACTTTCGTCGGCCGATTGTTTAGGAGAAACGGTGAGATATTTTTAACCTACACCGTACTCTAATTTTTTAAAGCGCAATGTTCTAACTAAATATCATGTGATATTTTTATCAGGGTACATATCTTTAGATGCAAAATTTATAGTGTGAAATATATATGGCGTTAATATCAACTTGAACTTTTCTTTTAAATTATGTACAACATCTCTTATTGCATGCAAAGATGACTGTCACGTGTTAAGAAACTGTTTCGAAACATAGCTACCAAATTCTTTCTGATAAAAGTTTACGAAAATTACTCCATTTGTCCCGTTCAATAAGTCTCATTTTGCCATTTCGGGTGTTACACTCAATAAGTCTCATTTACTTATTTGACAAAGATTAATACACTAACTTACGTGAATAGTGTTGTTTACTTTATTGTGTAATGTTTTTCCACTCAACCCACTTTAACATCAACAATAAAATAATATCTTAATCACACTCTTTATCATCTAACTCTCTTCTTCTTAATTTTCGTGCTCATCACAAATGAGACTTATTGAACGAGACGGAGGGAGTATAAGATATCGCGTGCTTGTATAATTTTTTTCTAAGAATTTTAAGACTTGAGTTGTGTATTAGTGTTTTTTTTTTTTTTAGGAGAGATAGTCTAGTATAATTTGAAACATTTTCTTTACGTTTAGTTACAATATTTTGCACGTTTAATTTGATCGCAGGGAAATAAGCGGAATTGGTGTTGTTTACTATAGAGCGCCTCTCAAACCAATCAAATTGCTTCGTGGATTTGCTTTTCGATGATGGCCTTTTTGCCTTTCCAGTTTCTTCATCGCAGTGGCTATCAACTTGGTTTCAAGTTTCAACTATGCTTAATATCTTATTAATTGCTATTAAACATTAATAATGAATTATTGGTCTATTCTTTTATGTAAACTAAGTTGTGGCGCAAAGTATTTATTTTAGCTTGTGTTCAGAACATATATATTTTCTAAGAGACATCATTTATATACCACGCTATATTGTTTGATTGTTTAAACTCTGGCCTTCGTATAAGATGTCTCGATCAATAAATGGCCATGTTATTTTAGTACAACAAAACAAACTTTAAAAAGAAAGAAAGGAGAAAAAAAAAAACTATGCATACTTTTATTTCATGTTCGTTTGAGAGTAGTCTGGATTTTCTTATTCAGTTTATGGGAAATACGGTTCATTGCCAAAGAATTCACAAATTTTGAGTCAATTTTGATTTTATATATACTTTAATCATCAAGTCAATAATGGCACCATTTTCCAATTTGTTACAAAATAAGAAAGTCCAAAAATGTCGGGCGACTGAAAAATGGTTTTAAATATGGGGTGTTTGCTGTGTGGTTTGATACTAAACTCAAATCAAATTGTAATACGATTTGATAATTTTTTGGAACCAAACCGAATTGATTAAGTTGTAAAACCAAATAAAACCAAACCAAATCAAATTGTAATAATACGGTTTGGTTGCGGTTTATCAATATTTTATCATTTTCTTCGTAATAACAATAAATAGAATTAAATAAAGTTGTTGTCATAACCATATACGTTTTTTTCTTTTGCTAGAAACTAGAATAAATATACTAGGAGTCTAGGATAACATTATTTAGCTAAATAATTTCATATCATCTACTTTTTCTTTCGAAAACAACTTGAATTTTAAAAGAATATAGAAGAAAAGAAAATATATAGAAATTCGTACATTGTGTTCAAAGGTGAAGATAAGTCACTGTAACAATTAATTGGAGATGTATAGTATGCTGTATGGTTTAATGATTTTAAATTGTACGATTTCATTAATTAAATTTGTATAAAATTCAGATATGACATGCAATCAAGAAAATCCTTATTTCCTAACATAATAAATAAAATGATTTTATTAATAGCATTATATCAAATACGGTTTTTCAGTTTACGGTTCGATTTGGTTTGAATTTTCTTAAAAAAATCAAAGCTAAACCATAAATCATAATTTTTAAAAAAATTTAATCAAACCATATTTTTTAAACCACAAAATCAAACCAAACCAAACCAAACCGTAATTACGGATTGGTTCAATTTTGTTTACAATTTAAACCAAACTTTAAACACCCTTAGGCATGACTTCTTTTCACGTTGTAATGAGAAACTTGGCAGTCTTGACAAAAATAAGTATCAAGTCGTTTTTTTTTTCAGTTCATGGAAATATTGGGTATATTTAATTCGCTACAAGCCTACAAATTGAAAAGTTATGTTATTCTGAAAAGGGTTAATTGCCTATAAAGTCACAACTTTTTCACAAATTTGTAATTTTAGTATAACATTTTTTCATTGGCAATTTAAGATATGATCTTTCAATTCATTGCAATTCATAGCATATTTTCAACTTTCGGTGTTTGGAAAGATGATGTGTAATTTTTTTAATGACCTGACATTTACTTATTTTTTATGTGACATTTAACTCATTGCTGATGTGGCATTTATATTTATTTTTACTAAATTCAATTTAAATGCCACATCAAAAGTAAGTAAATGTCACAATTACACGTCACCTTTCCGATCACCGGAACTTAAAAATATACTCTAAATTGTAATGAGTTTAAAGGCCATGCTTTGAATTGTCAATGAAAAAAGGTCATGCTAAAATTACAAATTTATGAAAAAGGTTATGCCTTTATAGACAATTAACCCTTCTGGAAATGATAAATAGTGCATAACTAACTTCAAAATGGCTGTTTTTCTTTTGTTTGCAATTAACCTTAAGAAATAATACACTGACAAATGAATATAGATATATACAAATGTCTAAGCGCCACAATGTACAGCGAGAAAATCCCTAAAAATAACACTTTTCAAATGTGAAATTTAAATTCTAGTACTTTTTTAAAAATTCTTTAAATTCTATCACTTTTGATCTTTTATACCCCTCCTCTTTGTTTTAACATATTTTTTTCTATTGTTCTCTCTCTCACTCTCTCAACATCCACAATGCCACTGCCTTCTGCCGCCGCCGCCACCGTAGCCAGCTGCTCAGGCACCTTTCCACCACTGCCTCCTACTCTCCCATCTCTCTCTCTAGTCCTCTCCCACCATCATCTTCAGCTCAGCACCACTCCCCCACTGCCGGAGAAGAGTCGACGCGGCGCAGCAGACTCTGATTGAGCACCTCATCAGCCGACAACGGATGGTTCAGCAGCGAAGGCAGCACCGCTCACGAATTGGCCATTGTCGCCACCACCACCTAAAGACGTGAAATGATGAGGCGAAGTCAATAGTATTGGTCCCAACCCTCGATTCAAAGCACCGTGGCCGGAATTCGCCAAAACCATACGGCGGGTGAAAAATGCAACTAACACTCTGGCAGTGAAATCGGCCCTCACCACCACCACCGAAAGAAGCGCGAGACGAAGCCAACGGTGTAATCCCCGACCCTCGATTCGCTGCAACGCGCCAGACTTTCAAAAGAACCAGACGGCGGCGGCGCCACCACCAGATTTAAAAAAAAAAATTGATTTTTTTTTTGTGATTCACACGATAATATTTTTTTTCTTCCCCATTTTATTGTTCACATCGAATGTTGTGATTCACAACGAATTTTTGTATTTCACAACTAAATTTTGGTGTTTCACATTGTATTATTTGTTTCTTCCCATTTTGTTTTGTTTTGAATTTGTTGTGATTCACAACGATTTTTTTTGTAATTTACAATTAATTGTGATTCACACAACTGATTATGTGATTCACACAATTTTTTTTGTCGTGGCCCGCGACGGAGTGGTGGTGGAAATGTGAAATGTGAAAACTCATGCATTTTTTTTTATTCACACTTTTTTTGTACCGCGGCGGAAAGGTGGTGGGTTTGAGAGAATTGTGAGAAATTTTTGTTTCTAATTTATGTTGTTGCATTATATACCAAAATAATTGTTGTGATTTTGATATTTATGTGGTTTTTATACAAAAAAATATATATAAATATAAAGCAATGACAGAGTTTAATTTTTTTTTAAGAAAATGCTAGAATTTAAATTTTTATCTTAATAAGTATTATTCTAACTATCCTGTATATTCTCCACTATTCTCTTCGTCGAAATTTAACACTTTAATACTTAAACACGAAGGTTTCATTAGATAAAGAAAAATAGAGCCAGAAAAAGGTTTTCAAAAGGCATAAAGCAAAAAGTTAGCTTTGACACATCTTTTGTATATTAAAAGTGGGATACAATAATAATTACTTAAAAAGATGACAAATATTAGTCACATAAATTGAATTTTTATTTTTTAATTTTAGGTTATGACATATTTATATTCTTTACAAGTAACCCTTTTCCTTTTTTTTTTTTCTTCCTTTTCTTAATTTGGATACTAGAATTAGTTTGATCGTTTCCCCTGAAAAAATATGATCATTCCATCAATATCTCTTTTATATTGTACTTATTTTCTAGTAATTTATTGAGATGCTGAAGTTCTGAAGTTCACAGAGCGATGTATAATGAAATTTCCTTAGCGGGCTTTGGGCTATTAAAAGAACAATTCTAGGATTTACTGGATATAATTAATACTACTATATTGAAGCTGAGTTGGGCTCACAAGAGATTAATCCAATTTCGAAAAATGTCTTTCATCGTTTATATTTTGATTTTCGGTTTTGTTATCGATTTTAGAAAGAAAAGAAAAAGTGCAAAAATTAAAAAATTAAATCATACTACCACCTTCCGTGCACTTATATTTTCCTATCTTCTTTTTATTTTGTCTCCAAAAATCTTCTTATCTATTTTTGAACACTATGTCCTCTAAAATTTTTTTTAGCTAATTTTAGATTTTTAGACACTAAGCCGCAATAAAATATTCTCTCCTTAACTTTACTTTCTAAACCTTTTACATAAAAACCATCCCTAGTTCATCACTATCTCAATTAATTAATATTTAAAGTTTCAATTACCCTCAATATGAGACATTTTCTCTACTCACAACAAACTCAACTACCTAATTACAATCAACTCAATAATATTTTCCTTAATACTCATGTCACTCCTCCTAGGATGGTATATTGAGACCGGATGTAGTATTTTAGTTCTAAGGTCCATTTACTTATAAATTTTTGATCCAAAAGCTCAACACTCTATTTAAGTTTCAACCATATCCACAAAAAATTGAATTCTTCACTTATATCTAACATAAATTCCATTTGAAAGAAGCCACCATATGACATGTTTTATTGTTTATTATTTCAAAATATTTAGGTTTTTGACGTTTTTGGTCATATCTTGTAAGATATATCTACTTATCGTTAAAATTTAATAGAATAAAATTGTATAATTAAATCTTTTGGGAAAACACAAATAACCACAATTTCTTTTCGCCTAAGATAATCAACATTGATTGATCAATTAGTGGTTCGATAGCGACCCGAACCAAACCCACAGGTGAGTCAAGTGTTGTTTTAGTGTAGCTTGATATTTAGCTCAATAAAATTAATTTTAAAAATATAAATTTTATTTAATTTAAACACAAAATTACAATAATTAAAAATAAGAAATTTGCCTTAAACATAAATAAGATAATTATATTAATTTAAAAACAAAGAAAATGAAGATAAAAGTGAAGGAAGAAAAAAAAGGATAAAATAAAAAAATAAAAAACAATTAAGAAAAAAGATATTCTCATGTCATGTTCAATTTGACTCATTTTTTTGTTCAATTTGACTCATTTCTTCTCGGTACAAAAATTAAAAATAAGTAGATTAGATTAATATGTGTGTCTAGTATAATTGGTATAAAATATTTTATTGTTGATAGTAAAGTAATTTTTTCCAAAAAAGAAACAAGCCAAATTAAATAAGACATCCAAAAACAAATATAAACCAAGTTGAACAAGATGGAGGAAGTACTAGAAAAGAGATTTCTATTAATTTCGAACCTTAAGGTAATGGATCAAAAGTGATCAGCCACCAGCTCATTCGAGTTTGATTTTGAAAAATCGATTTTTCTTTTCTTTTCTTTTTAGAACGAAATTCGATTTAATCTTAGGGGGGTGTATTGGATGTGGAGTTTGACAGATTTTTAAGGAGTTGAATTCCATGGAGTTAGAGAGAGTTTATGAGAGTTGAATGTTGAGTTGGGAGGAATTCAGCGTCGATTTTTAAGGAGTTTGGCCGAGTTCAACTCCACATTCTCGCGAGCGTGGACGATGCACGGTCGTGCATGACCTCTTCTTCCCGCGATCGTGGATGGTACACGAGCGCAGAAACTCATCCCATTCCCACGATCGTGGGTGATGCACGGTCGCGTGTACCAATTTGGGGATCGGGAGTTTAAAATCCACACCCAACCCTAATTAAACACACTCATCCCACATTCATCACACCCCCCGCCTCCCCTCAACCGCCGCCCCTCCACCTCCGCCTCCTCCATCAGCGCCACAGCTCCGCCTTTATTTTCAGTTCGACGCCATTTCATTTCTCCGTGGGCGCGTGTTACCCGCTGTCGCTGGTGCCCCTCCGTTTCACGCGGTCGCATGCTCTTTTCATCGCTGACAATGCCTCCTCGAACCAAGATGCCCGGCAGTGCTGCTGAATCAGAGCCCCCTATAGACTACACAGAGAGGTACGAGTGTCCATTTCACTTGAAATCTGACTTGGAGGGTCAAATTTACGTTAAGTTTTGTGAGAATCATGTTAGCCGTCCCAGATATATTGATTGGGCTTTGATCAGAGACCTTAGGATTACAACAAAAGTAGTGCACTATTTGAAGGTTTTGGATTTGGAAACTTTTGCTAGAGATGCAGTGAATGCTTGTGTTTATGATAAATTGTGTATTGAGTTTCTAACTTCACTGAGGATCACTCCTAATTAAAGCAAGATTTATGTTAGAATGAACAATACGAAGTATATGATTAGTTTACTGAGGATGAAAACTGTATTTGGTTTTTCAACTAGTGGGGAACATGAGAAACCTAGAGGCTTTAATCCCAATTTAGCATGGAAAGAATTGACTGGATAAGATAATTGGACTCTGATGGTCCCGATACGAGTTCTGGTATATGGGGGGGGGAGAATACACCAGATAGGAATTTTAAAAACAACCCCCGAAAAAAATACCACAAGTGAGTAAGAAGACTCAGCTGGAATCACAACTGAGTACGAAAACTCAGCTGGAAGAGTGGTGCTGTGCGGAATGTGGTGGATACAAAAACAACTCGTATAAAACAACTCACGCTCAGATGCAAGGTCGGTCAACTACCAAATCAGTTGAAATGTAAAGATGCAGTTTTGAGTGCTGGTTAGTTGGACAGTTAGAAATGCAGAAAGTAACTGAACGGAAAACACAAAAGCACAAAGGAATTACGTGGTTCGGAGAGAACTCCTACGTCCACGGGGAGTTGTGAGTCCACACAACTCAGTCCAAATTCTTTAGGACAGCTACCACAAAGCTTACGCGGGCTTTGCAACCGTACAGATAAGTTTGCGGGTACTTATCAACCTTTCTACTCAATTTCGGGAAGAGCAAGATCCTAACAATCTTTTTAGGGGATGTGTATGAGGGTGAGTTTTTCCAACTACTAGCTCTAACAAAGAAGTGAGCTAGGATCTAAGCTTGAACAAATGAAGACTCAAACTAAGATCGAAAACACTAAGACAGATTCTAACTCTCTATGAACTCTCAGCTGGTGATGTTCTTAGAAAGAGAATAATTGCAGTTTAGCTTGTGCGCAGTATATCGTCGTTCTTTCGCTCTTCTGTCTCTTCTATCTTGATGAATGAATGAATGCCTCTATTTATAGGCAGTGGGGATCAACTAGCCGTTGGAAGAGTCGTTGATCTCTGTTCTAGCGATGGCTTGTCTCTCATCTCTGCAGATTTTCCCGATTTGGCAACTGTGAACTTCTGCTTTCCTTCTGAGACAACCTTGTGTTAGGCCAAATGAGGTAATGACAGAACGTCAAACCTTCACGTGACTTCCTATTTGAAATTCAAATTTCAACATTTGTCTTTCAACATTGATTAGTCGGTTGAGACGTTTGATCTTCATCCGAGTGGTCTTCAGCTGATGTTTTATCTGATTGCTACCTTCATCTGACATTCTGTCTGAAGAGGAACAGTTGAACCCTCAGCTGCCTTGAACTTCATGTTGTCGATCTATCAGATTGAGTCCTGCAACTGATGTTCCATCTGATCAGGTGGATTGTCACATCTGACGAGCAGTTGATTACTCAGATGTTTTCTTTCATCCGATGATCTATATCCGATCAGTTAGCTTGAACGCTCAGTTGTCTTTCTTACATCTGATGTTCCATATCCGAGTTTCCATCTGAAGTTCTATTCGAGTATAGCCATGTTGTCGTCTTCAGCTGGAGTCCTGTAAAGATAAAATCTGAACATTTCTCAAGCAGCGAGCCTAAATACTAACATCAGGATATGGCAACATCTACTCGGTTGGGGTCAGTTGGTTTTGGAATCATTCAAAACTTTACTAAATTTCCCAACAATTTCCCCCTTTTTGATGATGCCAAAACCCTATTGATCTAAACATTACTGACCTATCTATAATCTCAGCTGAAATTCTAGACAGTGTATAAGATTAAACATCAAAGGGTTAGCGCAGTTATAACATGGTATTGAAATAACTTTGCGATTCAGAGCTTGGACAACTGGAAAATTGTACGTCAAGATGAATCGGATATATGATGAAAGTTTTCATTACAACTGATGTGTTTACACAAATATGCATAGAAATCAAATACATCAGTGGCTCAAAAACTCTATCTCGGCTAATACTTCAGCCCATACTTGCCGAAAATCCTGATAAAAATTTCTCTCTTGGCATCTGATTCCTTCGAGATATCCACTCCATGTTCCTGACAGACTTTTCTGGCTTCAGCTGCGATCTTCTGCCTGTTAGGATTTCTTGTATCTGGAATGAATGGAGGAAGATATGTAACTTTCTGAGGGACAAGGACGATATTCATGTCCAGCTTTGCATCAATCATAGCTCGTCTGAACTGGTTGAACATGCCCGGATCCCCAGAATGAAGCTTGGTTAGGGCTTCTTTGTAAGCTCTTCTAGAATCCTCAGTTGCGAACACCTTCCTGTAATAGAAATCATTCACAAATTCTTGTTTGAATGATTCCCAATCATCATTCCATTCTTCCGGCATCCATTTATCAACATGCTTGAAGCGTCCCTGGAGCTTGATTTTTCCCGGCAATCTTTGCTGCTTCATTTTTGCTTCAGTCTTCACTTGATGTTTCTCAATGCCGTCAGCTTCGGGAGGCAACATTTCTATCCAAGTTATTGGTAACCTTGGCAAGCTCTTCCTCTAACTTGTTAACTCTTGTTGCTTGGTTGGCAGCAAATCTCTTCACCCATTCCAGATTCATGTAATCCTTCTCCGGGACATCCATAGCTTTAGCAGTAGCAATGCACTCTTCGGTTGTAATACCGTCGAGTTCAGCATCGATCTCGGCTTCAATCTCGGCTATGGAGTTGTAGGAGACTCCATACTTCTTCGCATGCTCCATGTCCTTAGCCATTTCTTCTCCTCCGACAACAATAGATTTCAGCTGTTCTTGTTTCTTGTCGGTTGGCTTCTTCGGAGCGGACTTCTTCGGGGCTGTCTTCTTCAGCTGAGATTCCTTTCCGACTGGCATATCTTCTTCAGCTTGCGTCTCATCTTCTCCCTTTTTGGCATCAACAATAAGGCTTGCGACTGAGCCATCCAGAGAAGTGAGGTTTTGTTCAGCCTGCTGGATCCGGTTGAAGAGTTCATCTACAGCACATTCCACATCAACCTTCTTCACCAGTTCCTTATCACGACGCTCTTGATCAGCTTTCTTTATTGCAGCAAAGGTTTTAGTGACTTCTGTTTGAAAAGTGACGAACTCAGCCCATTTTTGTTCGAACCGAGAATCCCATTCTTTGTCTTGCGTCTGTTGAGATTTTGCAAGATTGGATTCTGAGATGGATTTGAACACGTTCAGGTCTGATCTGATTCCAAGAACTGTTGTCTTCAAGTCATTGATGTCTTTGCTGGTGGATGTTGAGAAGTCATCCAGCTTCATCTTTATCGCATCATGTTCTTCCAGTAGCTTCTTATGTTTCTCATCCTGAGCTTCTATCATCCTCTGCTGTTCTTCACGGTTGAGCTGGATGTTGGCTATCATCTCCTTCCTCAGCTGATTGACTCTCTCAGCGATCAGCTCGCATATTTCATCCGAGGAGGGTGCTGGTTGATCGGATGGTGCTGGCTGTTCGGATGGTGCAGGTTGTTCAGATGGTGCTGGCTGTTCAACAGCAACCATGACTTGGCGATTGGCCAGGTACTGTTGAAGTTCTTCTTCCTCCTGCTTTGCTGCTGCTGCGGCAGCGTCAAGATCATCTACGAATTAAGCAGACTTGGCCAGCATGTTGTCAAGGAAGGTGACAAGTTCTCGATCTGCTGTCGACTCCCTTGAGGTCTCTTCCTTCTGCCTTGCTGATATCCAGTCGGCGAGTCAGTAGTGCGATCTTGTTGTTGTACGCAACCTCGAGGTTGGTATAATTGAAGTATTCCCTCAGACGCGACTCATCTGCCTTGAGCTGGTTCCAATTGTGTATCCGGATGGTATCTTCCTTGACATACCAATGGCTGAAAATGATGTTGAATTGATACAACAGCTCAGTTCCGAGCGTGGCAAATGTGGGCATGTCGCGTGCCTCTGGGAACATACCAATCAACTTCTGAAAGCAATATGCCAACTTGCCTTCATGTTCCAGCGCGACAGCTCGACGATCAGCTTCTTCGTCAATGGGGGAAGGAGAGAGATTTTCAAAGGGAATCGGTTCAACAGTTTCCTCAACATTAGCCAAAGAAGAGGTCGTAATGTTGGCATCGAGTGGGGAGCTCGAAATTTCTGACTGGGTCGTAATGTTGGCATCGAGTGGGGAGCTCGGAATTTCTGACTGATTAGTTGTGAGAACCTGTCTGTGCTGTACGGCATCGGCTCCTGCCGTGGGGGAGGATAGAACACCTTTGAATTCCTTGGATGAAGAAGCTGCATCCGAGGACATGTTCGGCTCATCTTCCGGATCGGTTTCCAGCCCTTCTATCCTATCTTGATGGGGAGACTTCTCTTTCCTTGTTCCACTTTCGCGAGGAACAATTTCGAAAGCAGTCTCATCAACTGAGTGACTCGACTCAGATGGTACCTCCTCAGCTAGTTTTGCAACTGACTTTTTGATACGAACCTTCAACTTCTTCTTAAGAGGCTCTTCCTCTTTATCCTTATCTGACTCATCTCTGAGTCGGCGTGCAGCTGTCGATTTTGGAGAGTGGCCGACAGCTGGAGGCAGCTCCTCATCTGTATCTTTCTCCACAGCTGATTTCACATCTTCCCTTTTGTCTTTTGGAGTGTAGACACTCTGAATCACATCAAGAGCTTTCTTGGTTGTTGGGAACAACATCTGCCTTTTAACTGGTGTCTCCTCACTGTCTTCCCACACCATGTTCTGATCCTTCGTGGCGAGAAGTATCAGGGCAGAGATTTTGACTCCAAAGTTGAGAGTTCCCTTAACACTCAACAACTTTTTCCCGGAATCATTTATAGTTTCTGAAATCTTCTGCTTCTCCATTGTCAACTGGTGTTCGAAGTACTTGAACCAGTTGATGTTGTGCTTGTGCTCCAAAGCTATCAGCTGCTTGAGCTTGGGTCGGCTGATATCTCCAAAAGCTCCGCTGTATCCAAAGATAACCTTGGATATAACATCGAACAGAAGTCGATGCTCGGGTTTCAACTTTGTTCGCTGCATGTTGCTCCTCAACCTTTCTGCAGTGATAAGAGCATTCTCAAGAAATAGATCTGCATCTGCATCTGTGATGTTTTCGACGGTGTCCGTGGCAGTCAGATTCGGTGGAATGATGGAGCATAGCATCTCAGAAACCGGTAGGTGGAAGGTGACACGACGGACAGTTCTGGCAGGAACGTCGCGCTGTCGACATGATATTTCTGAAACGAGGCCTACTCCCTGTTCGTGTTGCAGGTTCATGTAAAATTCTCCGACCTGTCGCTTGAGTAAGTGGGTGGGAAAGAGCGTTGCCCACTCAAGAAGACGATTATCCCTGAGAAGATCGGCGAGAGGGGATAACACCGGTGAGTCCAGTGCTTCTATTGACAGAATCTGCTCGAAGTGGATTCTGGATATCATCATATCATAAGATTCCTCGTACGACGAAGGGACAAGAGCTGGTCCTGATGATGCCATCTTCTTTCCTTGAGATGAAGCTTTCGGTGCCATTTTGTATTCCAGAGAGGTTTATATATAGAGAGAAAAAGAAGAACTTAGCCGAAAATGGTGATACAGAATCAGAGACGAAGATGAACAATTACGCAGATAAACACAAGTATAGAAGGTAAGAAATCACTTCCTGATTTTCCGCCTTTTATAGGTTAGTGGGTCGTTTGAAATAGATGGTCAAGATTGAATGGCATGAATCCATCAATGGCTGAGATCTCGCGACTATTGACTAACTCTGACTTGACGTCACATTCCGAGTTCCAACATACGCGTGTGAGAAGGTGAACTGTTTTTGTGTCAGCCCAGTCACACTATAAAGTAAGGCTATTGATGTTCAGCCGTACTTTACATTTAAGATCTAAACACCTGCAGACATAAATGATACCTGCCAGCTGATTTCGGAATCAGCTGTGTTCCAATGTTGCGGCATGCCATCAGCTGACTCGAGTTCGTCTGTTCAGCTGATGTCTGATGTCTTCGGATGGCGATCCGCATATGAGATTCTCCCTTCATCTGATCTTCCCCCTCAGATGGATATCTATCTCTTCACCTCGGCTGATTTCTCATCTGATAGATCCAACAATCCAAGGAGATCACATAACATCTTGAATCATGCTTCGGCTAGAGGTTTGGTGAAGATATCGGCTCTCTGAATCTCAGTTGGAATCTTCTCCACAGATACATCATTCTTCTCAATATGATCTCGGATAAAATGATGTCAGATGTCAATGTGCTTCGTCCGAGAATGGTGAACAAGATTCAAAGAGATAGCAATGGCACTTGAGCTATCACAATGGATGGGAACTTGTCCAGTTGCTACTTCATAATCTCTCAGCTGTTGCTTGAGCCACAACACTTGCATGCAACAACTACCGGCAGCCATATACTCTGACTCGGTTGTAGAAGTGGCAACACATGCTTGTTTCTTGGAAAACCATGAAACTAGCTTGCTTCCCATGAACTGACAGTGTCCAGATGTGGACTTCCTATCCAACCGATCTCCAACTAGATCCGCATCTGAGTATCCGGACAGTTGGATATTGTCATCAGCTGGGTACCATAATCCAATATTAACAGTACCCTTCAGATATTTAATGATGTTCTTTGCTGCCAACATGTGTGCTTCCCTCGGCTGAACTTGGAACCGAGCACACACTCCAACTGCGTAAGATATATCTGGCCGACTGGCGGTTAGATATAACAAAGAACCAATAATCCCTCTATACTTACTGGCATCCACGGGTTTTCCCTCAAATCCGGGTTCAATCTTCCATTTAGTATTCATCGGGATCCTTGTGGTTTTACTTGTCTGCAAACCGAACTTTGCGATGAGCTCCTTTGTATATTTGGACTGATTAATAAAAATCCCTTTTGTTGACTGCTTTACTTATAGCCCAAGAAAATAATTCATCTCACCCATCATCGACATCTCGAATTTCTCCTTCATGAGAGTTGAGAATTTCTCGCACAGCTCCTCCGACTTGGAACCGAATATGATGTCGTCGACATAGATTTGCACAACAAGTATGTCTTCTCCAACTTTTATGGTGAACAGTGTTTTGTCAACTGACCCTTGTTTGAACCCCGAGTTCAGAAGAAAACCACAGAGAGTGTCATACCAAGCCCTAGGTGCTTGCTTCAATCCATAGATTGCTTTCTTCAACTTATACACTCTTCCATCACCAGTCTCAAAATCGGGAGGCTGTTCAACATAAACATCTTCCTTAATATCACCATTGAGGAAAGCACACTTCACATCCATATGATAAACCTTGAATTTGTGAAATGCGGCATAGGCTAGAAATATTCGGATGGCTTCCAACCTTGCAACAGGCGCGAAGGAATCCTCGAAATCAATTCCTTCTTATTGGCAATATCCCTGAGCTACCAACCTTGCCTTGTTTCTCACGATGAATCCAATGGCGTCTCTCTTGTTCTTGAAAATCCACTTTAATCCAATGACTTTAACACCATTTGGTCTTTCTACCAACTCCCATACACAGTTGCGTAGAAATTCATTCAGCTCTTCTTGCATGGCTGTTGTCCAATGAACACAGTTGAGAGCTTCTATAACATGCTTCGGCTCTGGCATATCAGCTACGAAACATGAAATCATGGCAACATCTCCGGCTTGCTCGAACTCTTCAAGAACTGCCAACTCCTCAACATATTGGGCGTAAGTGTTGGAATCTTTCTCAGCTGAATCTGGATTTGCAACTCTGCTCCTAGTACGCAAACCTTTGGCTGGATCTCCGATGATGTTGTCCTTGGAATGATCTTCATACCATCTCTTGTTGCGTCTTCCTTCTTCTTCCAACAGTGGGTGTTCCGTGATTTCAAAGAATGGGATAACCTGAGCCGTGGGAGATGCTGGGATCTTCAAAACTGGTGATTTATCTGCTGTTGAGTTTGGATCCTCAACATGGATAGTATCTCAAACCGGGCTAGGTTGGGCTTCGGATGCTGATGCAGTTAGAGTAACATCAGCTGAAGTTCCCCCTTGAGATGAGCTGGGGTCCTCACATTCATCTTCAGAGGAACAAGGATCATCATCCTCGGTTGCCCATATCAAAGGTTCAGCCAAATTCTTCTGCCTTAGAACCTGCGATCTGGTGAGAGCTGGTGGAACATGTGGATCTACTTGTTGTCCTTTAGCCTGTTCCCTGCACTCAAAAGTAGATTCATCAAAACTAACATGAGGTGTTATTTCCACAACACGAGAATTGTTGTTAAAAACTCTATAAGCCTTGATCCGAGCGGCATATCCGAGAAATATGCCCTTCGAAGCCTTGGCGTCAAAAGTTTTTAACTGAGTCTTCCCATTGTTGTGAATATAACACTTAGAACCAAAAACGCAAAAATATGAAATATCAGGCTTCCTGCGTCTCCATAGTTCATATGGAGTCTTTCCCAACCGCTTGGTCAGAAGAGACTGGTTCTGGGTGTAGCATGCTATGTTGATTGCCTCGGCCCAAAATCTCTTTGGCAGAGCTGAGCTTGTCAACATGGACGTAGCAGCATCCTTCAGCGTTCGGTTTCTTCGCTCGGCTACTCCATTCTGTTGTGGAGTACGAGCAGCCGATGTTTGATGAGTGATTCCGTACTTCTCGTAGTATTCGATGATGGTTTCATTGAGGAACTCGGTTCCACGGTCTGATCAGATAGAAATGATTTTCATCTCTTGTTGGTTAGATATCCAATCCATCAGCTTGGGTAGCTCATCTCGGGTTTCACTCTTGTGACGCATGAAAATGGTCCATGTGTACCTAGAGAAATCATCAGTAACAATAAGTGTATATTCGTTACCATTCATGCTCTTGGGAGTAACAGGCCCGAAGAGATCCATATGGATTAGCTGCAATACTCGGTCGGTTGATGGAATCGTTTTCAACCGAAAGGAGGATCTAGCGAGCTTTCCCAGCTGACACGCACTGCAGATATGTGTTGGTGAAAACACACGGTTCGGAATACCCTTTGCATGTTCCTGTCTCGCAAGGCGGTTCATTGTCTTGAAATTCAGATGGTTGAGCCTTTTGTGCCACAGCCAGCTCACATCTGAACTGTTTTTTAATAAAAGACAGGTCTCAGGAGGATTACTATTCCAATCTGCATAGTAGACATTCCCGGTTGGGGATCGATTTCCCAACAATATGACTTGCTTTGTTTTGACAATTTGACCCTGCAGCCCTGCGCATCAAACTTGACAGAGAAACCATTATCACAGAATTGGCTGATGGAGAGCAAGTTATGCTTCAATCCATCAACATATGAAACATTGGAAATGGACACGTGATTGGTTTCAAGGGTACCGTAGCCTTTGGTGTGGCCTTTTGAGTTGTCACCAAAGGTAACAGATGGTCTTTTCTTCTCCACGAAACTCCCAAACAAATTCCTCAGATTTGTCATGTGTTTCGAGCATCCACTGTCCATCACCCACATGGTATGTGATGCTTTATTCTTCCTCAGCTGTTCCTCCTGCTCCTGCACAGAGAAACACGCTTAGGTCCCCAATTTTAGTTGGGTCCTGGAGGGTTAGAATCAATTCCCTTTTGAATTGTGGGTCGTTTTTCCCTGTAGATTCGAATAGATTTGTCATTCCAAATTATCTTTCCTTCTCCATCAACTATAACAACACCTCGGTCATCCTTAGGCTTGTTGTTATTATTGACGGTCTGTTTCTTGGGAGGAGATTGATTTCTCCCATTGTGGGCTTTAGGAGGAGAGGCGTTCCCCCTGTTTTGTTGACGTTTCTGACCCTTTTGGTTTTGCAGATGAGGTCGGACGCCATTTTGGAATCTTTATGGCTGAGTCTGATTCCATTTTCCTGGCTGTCGACGACAGCTGTTCATGCCTGGTTGTTGATTCATGTTCTGGCATGAATATCCGTAGCTGTTGAAACTGTTCCACATTGGTTGACTCTGATAGAACCTCTGGTTGTTCTGATGATGGAACCGATGTTGATTCTGATGGTTGAATCCCTATCGGTTCTGTTGATTCCATCCCTTCTGAGGTCGGTTCTGAGGTCGGTTCAGAGGTTGGTTCTGAGGTCGGTTCTGATTGTATCTCCGATGTCTCTGATTCCTCAAACAGTCTAAATACTAATATCAGGATATGACAACATCTACTCGATTGGGGTCAGTTGGTTTTGGAATCAATCAAAACTTTACTAAATTTCCCAACAGACTCCCACCGGTATGTCCGATGGGTATTTTGACCAGACTTTGATAATTGTGCACAAGTTTATTGCCTACAATATTTCTGGGAAGGTAGAGGCAAACAAGGTGAATTCCACTGAGCTATATCTGTTGTCTTGTGCCAAGAAGGGCATTGAAGTTTGTATTTCCAGCTTCATTTTTACTGCTATGCATCAGACACAGACTCGCCCTGGTTCTCATGCTTCATTCGGTGCAATTATTACGGGCTTGGCTCATTTCAATGGAGTTCTCTCTTCCAAAACGGGATATGTTGAAGGTTATGAAGAACTTGAGCCTTACTTCATTGATTTCACTGAGCTGACTCGGTCTAACATCATTAAAGATCGACAAACTTTTGTGCCTTCGGCAAAAAGGCAATGCATTCGAAATTACATGGCCAACAAGGATGATGCTTCAACATCCAACGTTGGTAATGAAGATGAAGCTGGAGAGGAAGAGAGAGAGGAAGGGGAAGAGGAGGAGCAGGAATTGGGACAGGAGGAACCGGGGCAGGATGTGCCAGTGGCCCCACCCGAGGCTCTTGGTTATGGGAGTTTCCAGATTGATTTTCAGTCTTTTTGAGCTCATTTCGACTCTGCTTTTGGGTCTTTCAGCCAAAATGTGAATCAGCAATTTACATCTATTAGGCAGGATGTTAACTCCAGATTCGATGCTCACGATCAGCAATTTGGCGCATTTCGTCAAGATGTCTACTCTAGATTCAACACTCAGCACCGGGAGATGACAGCGTTACAAGCACAATGGAATGCTTGGAGCGCTTTCTATCCACCACCACAGCCGCCACATCCACCACATGAACCTGATGCGTAGTGAGTTTACTTGTATTCCATAGTAATGAGTATAATGATGTTACTGATTCTGATATAAGTTTTACTGATTTTTGTTGTCTCTTAATATTTTCATAGTTTTTTGTATTTTTATTGACGTTTGATCATGATTGTGATATTTGGTTTTGAACAGAAACATGTATGCAGAGTTTGATCATGATTGTGATAGTGAGTAATGAATTTGGTTTCATTTCTGTGCTTGTGCAGAGGAACTCCAAGATGTATGCAGCGGTCGCGGCTCACCAACGGGCGTGGGTTTCTATCACTCCTCGCGACCGTGGATCACCAGCGGTCGCGGGTTATGAAGTGTTTAAAAAAATCTGTTGAACTTTTTTTTTGTTGTATTTTTAATTGTTGAGCTATTTAATTTTGTTGAACTATTTAAGTTTATTTATGTTGAACAATTATCGTTGAACTATTATAATTTATTTATGTTGAATTAATTAATTGTCTGTCAACAAATTCATACAAAATACTTATTACAGTTGTTGAATATTATAAGATGCTTATAAATCAATTGGCAGCCAATAAAAATAAAAATGTTGCATAAATAAAAGGTTGATATGATATTCTGTTCATGAAACACACAAATTATCTCAATGATAAATTAGTTCAAACACAAAAATATTCAAAATATTTTTCAGTAATGATCTACTCAGCATTCTTATCCTCTTCATCTCTGTCATTGTTATACAGTGGCCTATTATCCCACATAGCATTAGCTATACTCATTCTCCAAGCATTCACTTCTGTTCTTTGTTGGAGTTGGCTTTGAGAAAGCCATTCTTCATCTTCGACATTATCATATTGTGGTTCTTCAATACGAGGAGGCATCGTAGCAAACTCTTGTAATAAATCTATCAGAACCTTAATTGTAGCCATTAACATCCTCAAGTCTTCTTCATCAGTTTCTTCTTCAGTATCTTCTATTTCTTCTGCTTCCATTTCTTCGTATACATCATCATGATTTTCCATCTACATGATTACAAAATAATATTACTGATGGGCTAATTTGATTGAGATGCTTGCATGATGATATCATTCATCAGTACATGGATTAGAGTAGCAAAAACACAATTACATGCAAAAAACAGAAC
This sequence comes from Schizonepeta tenuifolia, assembly GCA_029490685.1. Taxonomy (NCBI): domain Eukaryota; kingdom Viridiplantae; phylum Streptophyta; class Magnoliopsida; order Lamiales; family Lamiaceae; genus Schizonepeta; species Schizonepeta tenuifolia. The sequence goes on along the minus strand of CM055956.1, from coordinate 78,805,045 downwards.
AGAGGTTCAGAATTCAGTAGCATCAGTACAAACTAATCAGTAGCAATATATAGTACATATTTGAAATAATAACTATCCTCTAAGCTTGAACTTTATCCAAGATGCTCGCTCCTCAATAGTCATTTTGAAGAAACCGTCTTTTTTGGACTTGGTGTTAAGCAAGTCGAACGCCTTAAGACGGGATTCTTCATCCAAATTTGAAACCTCTTTGATAGCATCCCAAGTAGTGTAAGATCGTTCTTTTTCTCTCTTCTTTAACATTTCACTCACTTCAACAAAAGTGGTTGTTAACTTGGTAATGGTGTCAGTGAGAGTGGAGTGAGAGGCATTTTCAGATTAGGTAGAAGTTGCCTCGTACTGAGATCTATTCCTTTTGGATTGAGATATTCTTTGGGTGGAAACCGAAGGCACTTGAGAAGTCACAGGAGGTGGTGGTGCCGAGTTTACTTGTGTGGAAGAAATGAGTGGATCATTTTGAGATTGAGATAATCCTATAAACATGTCAGAATCGACATCATAACTCAAATCCTCTTTGCGTACCCTAGTACTTTCATTATTTTCTGCAGTAGATGTTCTTGCATCAGTGGTACTACCCAACCCAATTGAATTTTTTCCAACAACAACACCATTTCCTATAGCAATTTGCAAGCTCATAATCAGGACACTCAACATTGCGAAAGTTAACATCTTTTGGGTGACCCTAGCATAAATAAAGAAACAAAAAAATTATTAACTACATGTTGAGAAATTTATTAGTAAGAGTTTTGATGAATTCCAAAACCGACTGACCCCAACCGAGTAGATGTTGCCAGAACCTAATGTTAGAAGTTAGGCTCGCTGTTTGAGCAAAGTTGAGATTTTATCTTTACAGGTGTCCAGCTGAAGATGGCAACAAGGCATCACTCAGACAGAACATCAGTTGTCAAGAAATACAACTGAGAGCTCATTTGATCAAATGCAAAGAGGGGGAAGTCTTCAGAACATCAGTTGTAAAGGAAAACAACTGAGCGTTCATCAGATGAAAAGCAGTAAAGGGGAAGAGAACATCAGATGAAAGAAAGCCATCTGAGCGTTCGAACCCAACTGACCAGATACAAGGAAGACAACTGAGTGTTCAGTTTCAGAACATCAGTTGTAGAACTCAACCAAGAAGATCAACAGCTTGAAGACGAAGTCAGCTGAGAGTTCAACTGTTAGTTGTCAGATAGAACATCGGCTGAAGAACAAGCTAGCTGAAGATCGAAAGTCTTAACCGACCACTCCTTGTTGGAAGTCTGTTGTTAAGATTTAAATTTCAAAAAGGAAGTCACGTGAGGGTTTGACCGTTTAGTCATTACCCCATTTGGCCCAACACAAGGCTATCTCAGATGGAAAGCAGAAGAGCACAGATGCCATATCGGGAAGTCTGCAGAGATCAGAGACAAGCCATCGCTTTCAAAGAACAGAGATCAACAGCTCCTCCAACGGCTAGTTGATACTCTCCGCCTATAAATAGAGGCCTTCATTCATTCGAAGAAGACACAAGACACACACGCGAGAAGAAACCTGAGAGCAAAAGAAAGAACAATATTCTTCACGAGCTGAACTGAAGTTAATCTCTTAGAACATCACTTGTTGAGAGTTCCAGAGTTAGTTAGTTTTGTGTCTTTAGATCGAACCTTGAGAACATCACTTAGTGAGAGTTCATAGAGAGTTAGATCATAGCTCACATCCCGTTCGAGCTTTTAGTTGGAAACACATTTTTCTTTCACCTGAAAAGGTTTAGGATCCTACTCTTCCTGCAACTGAGTAGTTAGGTCGTTTAGTACCCGTAAACTAAACTGTAAGGTTGATAAGTACCCGCAAACTTATCCATAACGGTTGCTCAGCCCGCGTAAGCTGAGTGGTTTGTCCAGAAGAACTTGGACAGAGTTGTGTGGACTCACAACTCCCCGTGGACGTAGGAGAGTTATCTCCGAACCACGTTAATTCTCTGTGTGCTTGTGTTTTTCCTTATTCAGTTATTTCTTGCATACTCTACTGACCGACTAACCAGCATACAAACTGCATTTGCACATTCTCAACTGTTTTGGTTTTTGACCAACCTTGCACAAAAACGTGAGTTGTTTTACGAGTTGATAATTTCCACCACATTCCGCACCGCACAACTCTTCCAGCTGAGGTTGCTTGCTCAGCTGTGAGATTCCAACTGAGTCTTTTTACTCGGTTGAAGTATTTTTCAAGTGTTTATTTTAAAAATCCTAACTGGTGTATTCCCCCCCCCATACACCAGTAACTCGTTTCGGGACCATCACTACAGCCTCAAAATGAATTACATGATATTATGGCAATACTTGTACAAGCTTACCGATAAGTACGATTCCCATACTTCATCTGGAGCGGTGAACTTCTTAGTAATGTGATCATACTCAAAATCCGAGCTAAAACGCATAAGGTTTGAATAGGATGTCCAACGTTGTTTAAACCATTTGAGCCGGCTTTGATAATTAGTATATGTTTTGTTACACTTCATTTTTTCATTAAGGATAGGATGGATTATTTGTTCAACAGTTGATTTGCTAAAAATACCACTATTATCACGCCATCCCCGACGCACACCATCAACCATTAATTCTAATAATTGGTCAGTTTGTTCCTTAGTCCATGCATCATAAGATGATATCTTTCTCTTCGTATTTTCTTGTGAATCTCCCATATCAATAATACTAATAGAACGCGGGTTCATACAACAAAAAACTCAGAACATGTAAGAACATGTAAAACAGTTTAATAAAAGCAAAAATCTATACCAACACAACAATGCATATAACAATATTATGGCCAAAAGCTATCAACAATAACACACTATCACATGCTTCATGTCAACATAACAAATCACAAAAATTTTAAGCTTATAGAACCAGAGAACCAGACCTTGCACAAACTATTCAAGACACTATTTCAATTAAACAACAAGGTAAGACCGTGTAAACAAGAAGGTAAGAAAAGTACCTTCCAAGAACAACCAAATGTGATTCACCAGTGGAGTGGAGCTTTGACAATCAGCAAGCTGAGAGAACGAGCACGGCGTGAATCTGTGAAGTTTTGTTAAAGGTATCGAGACTTTTCACATTCCGACCGCGACTGCGGGACATACACGTCCGCTAGAATAATTCATAACCAGCGCTCATGGATTGTCCACGATCGCGGGTGGGCAGCATTTCCCGCGGTCGCGGGTGGGCAGCATTTCCCGCGGTCGCGTGTGGCCAATGGCCGCTCATTCCAACTCCATGGAACTCCGAGGTACAGAGGTCGGAGTTCAGACTGTGTATTTTTCTTCACGAATTTCGTCTAACTCTACAGCTTATAGGAAATCCTTCAAAATCATGTGCAATTTAAATACCGCAAGAATCTCATGAAGTGTGAAAAAGTTACATCGAATACCTCTAGATTTTGACAAATTTTAAAATTCTTCAAAATCTTGAAATTGAATTCCGCTAGATTTACAACTTCTTAAAAATCTATCAAACTCCTCCATCCAATACACCTCCTTAGACTATTGGTAGTGGGTGTCTCGTCAGGGGTCTCGAGACACCCACGGCGACGAGACACCCCGCTGCAGGGTCGAGTGTCTCGAGCCCGTCTCGTTCCGACGAGACTGTCTCGAGCACTTAAAAAAAAAACGAAAGTTAATTGTTTAAATAATAAATGTGCTAAAATTTATTACTTGTGGACTTTGGCCTAGTGGTTGAGGTATCACACCTCATAGTGAAGGAAGCAGGTTCGACTCCCTTTGGGAGCAATTTTTTTTGTTGTCTACCACTGCTGGTAGTATTAGTTCAATTATTTTTAAAATCACAAGTCAAAACTGATCCGAAAAGTCAAATACTCGCCTGCCCCTATAATTGTTTTCTTGGTCTAAAAGTCCACGCCTCCACGGAACATACCAGATTAGATTATTTATCCCTCTCTCATCATCTTCTCCAAATCGATAAGCCTGTGGAACCTTCCAGATTTCCCCCTGCAGACATTTTTCATTAATTAATCCTCACCCAAACAGTCACCATATATTCCTCTTCTGCCTTCAGTTTCCATACACACACATACACACATCAGAGAGGAAAATCCTAGCTACACTATGGCTTTGTTTGGCGACCCCTTCCGGCGCTTCTTCCTCAGCCCAACAATCTACCGCTCATCGCCCGGATCGACGGCTCTCCTCGACTGGTTCGAGTCTCCCACCGCTCACTTCTTCAAGCTCAACGTTCCTGGTCAGTCCCTTCCTTTCTTCATCATCTTCCTTGTTATTCAATGCACGTTTGTTTGCTCAAATTATTATAAATCAGATTTCGGTGAAATTAACCTATTCTGAATCAAGCTCGATGTCATTTTATGTTTCCTTCACCTATTCAATGCACTTGTTGTTGAATGTATGTTTGAAGTCAGTTGGTATAATTCTACAACTCTGTTTTGTATGTACGAATAATGATGTATATGTTTGTTAGTGCAGGGTACAACAAGGAGGATATAAAAGTGCAGGTCGAGGATGGGAACATACTGGTAATTAGGGCTGAAGGAGGAAAAGAGGAAATTGCGCCGGGGAAGAAAGAGAAAGACATTGTTTGGCACGTGGCGGAGAGGAAAGCATTTGGCGAAGGGGATTTCTCGAGAGAAATTGAGTTGCCCCAGGATGTGAGGGTTGATCAGATCAAAGCGCAGGTCGACAACGGCGTGCTTACAGTGGTTGTACCCAAAGAGGCAACCTCCAAAATTTCCAAAACCAGGAATATTAATGTTACTAGCAAACTTTGAAAACTCAAACCTTAGTAATTCCATGGCCTAATCGATGTCTGTATTTTCTAGTCAACTTTTACCGTGGCTTCAATTGAATGTAAAAATGCCTCTAGACAACTGAATGTGGTTTAGAATTGGTATAATAAAAAGAGGCTAATTATATGGTTATAGATCATATTCATGATGCAGACTTAACTATTCAATTACAACATTTGGCTCCTTATCTGGAGGGAGGGAGAGTACAAGAATGGATTAAGTTTTATCACAGCCATCTTGCGCCCCTCAACAACCATGAAGATGGACGGACTTTTTCAAACAACTCTTCCATAAGTGGAGTTAGCATATCTGAAATTGGTACCTTTACGAGTGAAGTAAGTAACGGACTCATGGATCGCATATAGTTGTTCAATATTTTTAAAGCTCCTTCTGACGTTTGGATGTATAAATTATTCAACATTGTCTCATTCTCCAATTTACAATTTACAAGCTAAACAAGTCATTGGCAAATAATTTAATAACAATTTTTTAATTAAGATTTGTTCCAAAAGTAAAAATAAAAATTAAACAGGAGAACGATAATTTTCATCCAACATTCTGTCAGCCAAAAAATGTGGAAACCAAGAATTTGCCTTTTTGTTATATTTAGAGAATGTGGAAATCAAGAACAATTATTTCTTCATCGTCTATTATATTATCCTTTTTTCCTTCTCTCGAATCTCATTCTTCTTAATTCTCAATTACTATTCTCATTTAAGAATTAGAATTCACTTGGAATCATAATCATTCTCATACAAATCAAGAATTTGAGGTACAAATTTTTTTTTTCACAACTTTAATATATGTACGTATAGTAAGAATTTTTTCTTTTGAGGAGGGTGCAACTGCACCCCTTGTTCTAATGTGGCTCCGTCGCTGATTTCAACTGATATATTCATTGGTTAAAAGGATATTACTGATATTTTGCACCAAGAGTGACGGAAATACTTTATTTTTAATCACTATAGTTATAAAAACATTTTATTATATTGTGAGAATGGGCTTAATCGAAGTCGATCCATATGTGGCCCAATAGGCCCATCCAAAGGTACTTTCCTTAACCCACTCACTTCCACCACCGCTCTTAGTACCATCCCCCATAAAATCCTCCCCACCCAGTTTCTCTCTCTAGAAATTCCCCTTTTCTCTCTCGTACTCTTCCTTCTCTCAGATCATCATCATTCATGGCGTTGGAATGGGTTGTTCTCGGTTACGCCGCTGGCGCAGAAGCCATCATGCTCCTCTTCCTCACCCTCCCGGGCCTCGACGCGATCCGGAAGGGCCTGATTACCGTGACCCGGAGTCTCCTCAAACCCTTCCTCTCGATCGTGCCCTTCTGCCTCTTCCTTCTGATGGATATCTACTGGAAGTACGAGACCCGACCCACCTGTGAGTCCGATTCGTGCTCCCCGTCGGAGCACCTCCGCCATCAGAAATCCATCATGAAGTCGCAGCGCAACGCGCTCCTGATCGCGTCCGCTCTCATCTTCTACTGGCTGCTCTACTCCGTCACCGGGCTCGTCGTCAAGATGGATCAGCTCAACAAACGGATCGAGAAGCTGAAGGCGCAGGACTGATTCCGAAAGGGTTCAAATCGCTCATAGTTTTTTATGTCGGTATTCTAAATCTCTCTTACGGGATGTTTTAGTTGTTTAATTGAGCTTTGTGTTCGTCGTAATTGTTAGGGCCTGTTTCTATTTTGTTGTTGGTGTATGCTACACTTTTATGTGTTTAATCTCAGTTGCACGTATAATTTCCTGCTTGTCAATATTAAGGGCTTATATTTGATTTTTCCAGCAATCTTTAATTGTTCTATTTCTTTATATAGGTTTGTCATCGCTTTATTTGAATTATATTTGTGCTCATGATTGTTCTATCTCTTTATATTTGGGCACTCATGATTGGGATCTATAAACCCGAAAACAGTTGTTAATGCCTTTGGTTCTACCCAGAAAGTGTGTCAAAAAATTCTGATACTGTTTCTTGGAAAAGCTAACCGTGCCCTGTGGTGCAATTGGCTGTTTGATTTATTAAGAGATAATAGTGATAGGGAAATAATCAAGAGAAATGATGATTTTAAGGTCATCAAATCCTAATTGTTATGGTTCCTGCTATAAAATACATACTTATGATTTTTATGGTTCTTTGTAAGAAACCTATCTGTTTCGGTCTTCTGGCTGTTTTTTTACTTGCAGATAAATGCTTTGCACAGACAGCGCTGTCCACTTTTAGCTCTGGAGTGACAGGTAATGCATCTAGAAATGGTTAATGGCCCCTTATACTGATTGGATGTTATCCTGATATTCTATCACACCATCATGATTGACGCAGGAATTATCAACACCAACTGTGAGGACCCTAGAGGATCTTTAAATAAATTTGAAGTGTTAGAAGTCGCATTTTCATTTTTTCAGTAAATGGGATCAGGGCAATGCTTCTTAAAGAATCCCGTGAATTGTGGCAAATGTGCTTCTTAAAACGAGTTAGGTATTCGTTATTGTCTGATGCCAATAGTAATATAGTTGAACTGTTCCGGTTTACCAGGTTAGCTTGGTACTTATCATTATGAGGGAGGGTGAGGTTAATATGGTTATATCATAGGCTATTTTTTTTCATCATCATATATGATATCTACCTGGTACCTTAACGTAGCTGAGTTTTGGGATGTGGGGATTGGAAATGTTTCTATCATCGTCGTATGTGTAATTTGCTTCATTGGAAGCAACAGAACGTCCAATTTTGTTTTTTAGAGATTAAACTAGCTTTGAGGTGAGAGTTGGCAAACGGATTGCTTCTTGTGAAGTGATTCTTCAGCATAATACATATTGTCACCATCTATGAACAAATAGTGTTGTCACTATAGTACTTATAATTCAGCATACTTAAGCTTCAAGCTTGCTATGATTATAGTGCCTTCGTTACATTAGCTTTATTTCTACTAGCTAATAAGAACTTCTTGTTGCTGTTTTCTTGGTTATTTAGTTTTAGCTCTACTAACGGTGGCATTGTTGTGTTCTCAAATGTGCCGTTAATTTGTGATTTTTGGGGTCTAATAGATACGTTGTTTGCAGAAAGTTGTCCATCAGTGTCGGTGATCTTACAATGTTTTGGCAATACAATATGTAGGGATTGAGGTTAATATAAAAACCGGTCCTACTGTAAAAACTAAAAACCAACCATGGTTTTGTCAAGATATAATGCCTTTTCCAAGGTACAACCATGTTTTTTGATATATGCAATGATGCTTAATAATATCTTTCTTGGTTTGTGTTTTTTGTATAAAAAATTATGCTTATATCGAATCATGTCTTTTATATACTAAATTCTGATTTCACAACCGTAAATCATACAGATCAACATATGAGATTAGTTTGTAGTTTTTACATGGGTAATTTTATATATATTCATGTATTTATTGATTGCGCTTTTTAGTGTTAAGGTTATGGTGTTGTAATGTAAATTGAGAGAGGATTTGAAATTACACATGCATGCATTGTAAGACTTGTTTTAAATTATGAGAAGGATTCATGTGCGGCAGGTCACAGGGTCCATGTGACTGGATCCCAGTTAGGTTGACTCGGTCAACCTGGGTTGACCAATTGATTTGGTCAAATTAATTTTTTCTTTTTTCTTTTTGTTTTTAATTTCAGTTTTTTTTTTGTCCCGGCTTCGCCTTCGGCTAGATTTTACAGCTTCGCTTTCGTTTCGATTACTAATATAAGAAATAATCGTCAGACAATAATTTGGATTTATTAGGCTCGTTTCGAGCTCTTTGGCTCCCATCATTCGAATCTTGACCAAAGAAGAAACAACAAATAAAAAATGAATAGGCAAAAAAAAAAAGAAAGAAAAAATCTAGAAATTAAAAGAAAAATCGAAAAAGAAATAGGCAGGACCAAAGAAGAAACAACAAATAAAAAACGAATAGGCAAAAAAAAAGAAAGAAAAAAATTTAGAAATTAAAAGAAAAATCGAAAAAGAAATAGGAGGCAGGTGCATCTCATGCATCCGATGCGTTCACGTGGGATGCAACCTGCTGTATATAAGTTTTTAAGTTAAATTATTTGTTTTGTTTTTTATTTTGTGTCTACTAGTAATTGTAATGACAAGTTTGGGTATGAGAGAAATGCATCAGAAGCAAGGAAGAAGATGAAGATAGTTTGTCACTCCATATATTGATAATATTGTGCAACTTTATGAGAGTCTGAGAACATCATATGTATATAAAAACTCATTTCCTTCCAAAGGTTTGAAGTGTTCCCAACAAAATTTTGTTTGTTTTTCTGTTTTTTTTTTAACTGGTTTCTTTTATTTATTTATTTCTTTATCTCTGATTGGGAGTATAGAACACGGCATAGCCACTTGAAACTAAATTACCAATAATTTACATTTTTATCTCGATCCCTACTAAAAGAAGTTACTATATTTCATAATGATGTCTTGATAAGGCTGTTTGCTGTTATTTTAAGCAAATGTATTTGGAATGTACATGGATCTGCAACCTTTTCATTAATTTGATTTTTCATTTCTTATCAACTTTATCAAATCAAATTTCCTAATCGAGTCAAAAGATATAAGTGTGGTTTGATTGTAATTAAAGAAATGCTATGAAATATCAGTTTGGTTAGAAGTGTTTAGTGTGCATCGATCAAATCACATATGAAATGTGTAAGGCACATGTAGAAAATTATTTCTACTTTTTTTTAGGGAGAACATAAATACATGGTGTGAATCTTTGTAGCACATAGAATGAATATAACATACATATACTGTATACCGTGAGGCTATATGTATAATAAAATTTTCTCCCGCACACGCACACGCAAACGCAAACGCAATTAATTATTATAGTACTATTTAGAAAATCAATACTTAAAAAATTAAATGAAATAAGCATTCTGGGGGAAATAGAATCTGCAGCGAAGAGCTTGTCAGATAATATGTTGTTTTTTTCTTTTTTGAAACTATGTCAGATAATATGTTGTTGGATTTTCGTTTTCTAAGAAGCTGTCACACGCTGTCTTGTTATTATTTTATCTTGCTATATTTAATAAATTTGGCATCTTGTTCTAAACACTAAGGGCTCGTTTGATTAATGGGTTGGTTTAAGCCCACTTAACTTAACCTAGTGAAAAGTAATGTTGTGTGGCAAGTTGCCGTAAATGAGGTGTGTATTTGGTAGCAATCATTAAACCAATTTTTATGGCATGCTCAGTGTTTGATTGGCTTCGGTAATTGTAGGTTTAGTAAATGATATCTCTTTTTTGTCCTCGCTATTTTAGCTTATTACCAAGAGTACCCTTCTGAAAAAAGCCCGCGGAGAATGTGTGACGTCTGCAAATTCGCGGTATTATATATATACTGAGATAGGATTAAATCTTCACATCTGCACGTCTCACGTTCGAAGAGCAATTACTGGAGATCTTTTGAAGCACGATGGCTTCGTCGCAACAAGGTTCGTGATTGAGTCGTTTTTTTAGTTCTATTTCTCTACGTTGTCTGCTTTTGTTCCCATCGACATATATACACTGTCACATTTATGAGGGTTTATTGTTTCGATGTTCATGTTTATTTGAGTAAAAATCTCTTTGGATTGGTACGCTGGCGTTGATATTGTTGTCTTTGATTTATTGATTCGTTGGCGTTGATATTGCTGATTTATTGATTCATTTTCATGACCATCACTTGTGAGTATATGAGATTTCGGCTGAGAAACTTGACAAACTCTATATGATGGATCTTTTTACCCATATGATTTTTCTTTTCTTTTCTTTTTGAAAGGCTATATGATTAATTAGGTATTTTTTAAAAGAAAAAACTTGCATGCCTTGTATCAGTGATAATACTGAAGGTGAAGAATTTTCAAAATTCTCGCTTGTGCACGCAACTCTTTCATTCAAAAATTCTACTTCAATAATGGTGAGAAAAAGTTATTTAGTTTTTGTGTTTTCCATTATCCGATTTGAAACTCCTGCATGCTGAGGAAAATTAAATAGAACAACAAAGGTCAAAATATGTATATACTTACACATCAATAATTGAGGAAAAAAATCAATTAAGCAACAAACCAACAAGGCTACTCACTTCAAAATTTCTAATTGTATCTGAGCCGCTCAATTTCATTTACTGTTTTTTGATTTATACTGTTTTTTGATTTATTGATTTATTGATTCGGTGTTCATATTTATTTACATAAAATTCTCATTGGATTTGTAAGTTGGCGTTGATATTGTTGGTTTGATTTATTATTGCAACTTTGTGTTATTCCAAACATTCAGAATGGATTTTGGTGGTATGTACTATGTCAAATCCATAATATTGTCATGCAAATTTCATTTTGCTTTTTGTTTACTTCGAACTAAATACCTTTGCATGATTCCCAGGTACTACTGAGCAATGTCGTGTCCGTGTGAATAAGACAGATAAGACACGGAGGAGTTGGACAGGTAAGGAGGAGGAAATACTAATCGCTTCGTTGAAAGAGTTGGTGGTTCAAGGGTGGAAGTCAGACAACGGGTTTAGAGCGGGATATCTAACAAAACTCGAGGAGGCGATGAAGGCTGTATTTCCAGACACAGATCTGAAGGGAGTCCCGCACATAAACTCAAAGATATGTGCCTGGAAAAAAAATTACTACAGCTTGTCACAAATGTTAGGACGTAGTGGCATTGGGTTTAATACCAATGGTGACTATTTGATTGACTGCTCAAATGAAATGTGGGAGCAAATAGTCAAGGTAATCTTCAAATTTGTTCAAGGTGACTATTTGTACTGATTATTGTGTGGTAGGTTATCGTATGCCTGTTCGATAGGATCCACGTCCATCTCCGTTCTAATAAAATTATTCAGTAAAAAGCAAGCCATAATAAGCCGATTCTGAACCTTCACGGGATAAAACGTAGTGCTCCTCAAAATACCCCACCTCATCTTCATAACACCAAATGCACGCTTAATGACGTTCCGAGCCCTCGTGTGGCGCAAGTTGAACAACTCTTCAGCGTTTTGTGGTCGTGAAGTCGTTGGTCCCCATTCCTTGAGATGATACCGAACCCCTTTGTAGGGAGCGAGAAACCCCTCACTATTGGCATATCCGTTATCAACGAGATAGTATGAGCCTACACCAAGACATGAGATACAATAATAAATTACTTTGAAGGGGTATTTTATATACCATTTGCTAACTATTATGATAATATTCCATAACTTACCCTTAGGTACCTTGAATCCATTAGGTCGGTTCAACGCATCGCCCAAGATCCTAGCATCCGCGGCTGAACCCTCCCATCCCGGCAAAACGTACACAAACTTCATATTTTTGTCACAAACTGCAAGTGTATTTGTTGAAATCTGTCCCTTCCTCGTTCGATACTGCGGTTTATCAATATTCGGCACCATAACATTGATGTATGTACCGTCTAATGCACCTAAACAACCCTGTAAACAATTTCATTATGTAAATTTATCATAAAATCAGAATATAAGCATATATATCTTAATACTTGTAATAAGGTTATGTCACATACCCTAAACCATTTCCAACGCGGGTCAGTTGAATCTTCCTGCACCGCAGTGGGCTTTACCAACAGTATAACATGGAGACTCAGTATGGCTCTCAACACAACATGAATATAATGTGACACTGTCTGCCCACTTCTCCAAAAATCAAACTTTACAACACGATTCTTTTTGTGGTGAGCAAGTACAGAAAGAAATAACGCAACTTGCTCCTCTACAGACACATATCTACCATCTTTCAGCCCACCTAAGTCTCTCAATTGCAGACAGAGTCTACCGAATGTATTTCTGTCCATCCTCAAATTTATTAGACAATCGACATCGCTAAAACCTATAATTCGATTAAGGCGCTTCACTTGATCTGGGATTCTATGTAGCATCCCATATGGCACAGCTAGAACTCTACGCTTACGTTTTCGAGACCTTCCCCTATCAACAGCATCGAGAACGACCGCTATTTGCATCATCTGATCATGCAAAATTTCCTCGACGGCCATATATACACAAGCATTCTTATGCCGTATAATATCCATGAGGCTGAGCATATAACATACAATAAAAAAATAATTCACAAATGCATGCCATAAACCACAAAAATCCGCTGTACATACATTTTATGGCAGCAACACAACATCAATTTCATAATTGCAACATATATACAATTTCACAGTAAGTCGATTTCGAATTGGCAAATTTACAGAGAAATAAAGAAGGCGTGTATACTGAGACACATAAATTGCCACAAAATATGAACAATTTTGTCAATTATCACAAGCACTACCAGTGTTCCTCATGTCGATCATCAATTGCGAAGAAAATGGATTAGAAAAACTCGCCGAACAGAAAACCTTAGATGACAGTAGTGCGTAGATATTCAATTGGACAACACCCGATTACGACTCCACGCCAATCGAATTCAACGACGGCAGACCCAGCAAATCGCGCACCCCTACAATCCAACGGAAGCACGGGTTAACTAAGATGACAAAATATAAACGAATGAGATCTATCGCTTCAGTTTTCTCCTAAAAAATTGACTCGATTGAAATCCCTATTCCTAGAGACGCAAACATATCCACAGATCGAAGAAGAAGATGTTGAACGTCGAGAACTCGTAGCACCTTTTTCCCTTGAAAAACTTTCTCACGATAGCAAATGAGCGGCAGATGTAAAAATGAAGAAATGTTGAATTTGAAAAAGAGGGGCATTTTTGCGAGAAAGTTTTTTAATCGAAATTGTTTAACAGCCAAGATTAGCTAACCAGGGGGGACCGTCAGTTACGTTTCCTCGAGAAATCCATGTTTTACCGCCGGGCCAAGTGTTTTTTAAGGGCTTTCAGCTTTAATTTACTGGACTATCAAACACAAATATTAGCCCAGTAAAAGAGCTAATATAGCCATATCAAGGCTATCAAACTGGACCTAAATATTATGGTTGCGGGGTTGCGCTGTTATAATTATTAAGTAATTGAAGGGTTAATTTTTCATGTAAAAAAAAGAGGGATTATTTTTTCTCAGAGAAAAATAAGTAGAAAAAGTTAATATGAGAACACTTGTATTTTATATACATGCGTATAAATTACGACTGTGTACGCGTATGAGTGCGTGCAGTGGCGGAGCTAGAAAATTTTAGCTGGGGGGTCCAATTCGTAACAATGGAATAGATCAAAAAAATCATGTGGTCTAAAGAAATTTTTTTAGAGCTAAATCACTTCATTGAATTAAATAGTCAAATCAACAAAAACAACGTCCATGAGCCAATATAAAAAATTCGACATCTAAATCATTACACCATGATGATCAATTACATTTAAGTTAGTAACACACATTTATCTTCAAATTCCAACAACTCTCCTAAAAGAAGGACTTAATACCATAAATATTCATAATAAATAGAAGTTAAAGTTCATAACTGCAGTAAGTTTTATATATATAAATTGAGACTATATATATAAATATAATATTATATTATATTATATATATTGATTTAATTCACTTATAAACAATAAACAAATAATTCATAATAGCCACAAAAATCAAAATACTCAACATAAGAAGTAAGTTATGAGTTCCAACATCAAGAATATTAATTTAAAAAGCTCAAATATTGTTCCCACTACAAATCTATTTTGAACTCTAAATTTAAATTCAACCATAAGATAAATATTAAAATATATTATTCAAATTAGAGTAATTACATGACCTAAATTTTAATTTGAGAAGTAGAAGGAAAATTGAAGTACCATATTTCTATTTAAGATATGTTTTATTGTAATTATGAAAGATTAAAAATATAATAATAGTAATATATCTATATATATATAATATTTTTTTCTAAAATTTGTGGGGGGTCCATGATCCCCAGGACCCCTCTCCCTCCGCCACTAAGAGCCTGCATGTGTTAGAGATAGATTATATTGTATTAATTCAATTGATACGACGATGACTCGAACTGGAACAATAAGATATTAATACTGAATATGCTTATATGGTTAGGAATTAGGGCTATATAGAAACTTTTCTTTGGATTTAGGAATTAATTTCAATTCTTCAATATGGATGGTTGATATTGATAGTCAATAAATAAATAAAACAGTAGCATTATCGTAAATATAATTAACTTATTTTAGAAAATAATGTAAGGCTATGCAAAATATATAGTAATATTATAATCATCAACAACGATTACTCTTTTTACCGTTCTCCAAACCAATGAATTGGTCATGCTTTCAGAAGTTCAAATAGTTTAATTTGTCAATCTATAGAATACCTTTATACAATATGTTTAAACAAGTGAAATAGATTGAATATTCATTATCACCGACCCCCCATTTTTCTTTTCTTCTCATTTTAAATACGAATATTGAATTATATTTGTAGTGCATTATCAATGCTGTTGCTGTCTCTAATAAATTATGTAACAACATTTCTTGATTTTGCAAACAATTTTGCTGGCAGATGTTAGATGGAAAATGTTGTTTTGGGGGCTTATTTATTAGCCCTATTTTGTTGTGCCTAATTTTCACATGGATTAAGACTTTTATTATATACAAAAAAAAAAATTGATTATGTCACGGTTATATATTGCAACATGTCCAGTTCTTTTACTTGAATTGTAACATGTCTTAATACTTCAAACTTCAAGATTAAATGAAGGCTATATACATATAGAGTTTATTGTTAAAAACAGTGTTAATATTATAATATAGACTATAGAGAAATACTATAAAAAGAAAATCAGAAAAAATATGTATATAAAGGCATACGTTTTTTTTTTTTTTTTTTTTTTTTTTTTTGAACAACATGGCAAGAAAATTTAAATACCGCGTGACGGAGGACTCGAACCGGTGACCTTTGGTCCGGGCATTAACCTCACTACCACTAGGCTAACACACACAAGGCATACGTTTTAGTAGTGTAGTGTTTCACTCAACAATGTATATACTTTATAATTCTCAAAAAAATAATAAAAATAAAGGCATACGTTAAGGGACGACGGAGGAAGTAATTGTCATAAACAATATTAAGCGAAAAGTAAACAATATAAATTATATGCAACTTGCCACAATACACGAAATATATATAAAGATAAATTCATAAAAAAAAAATCCAGATTGTGTGGTCAAATAAACACATTCAATATACATATCATATACTCCATATGCATACACACTAATAATTTCTAACAAAAAAAAATTAATAACCCACCGTTACTCCTTTCTCATGTAAAAAAAAATAAAAAAAATAATGAAATATATGTGGTTAAAAACTTCCAAGAAATGGAATACATATGCATACGTATACTCATCTAATCTTCATAATTAATTTCGTTTTACTTTTATGCAATTCCATTTGCTTTTTTGGGAATGCTTTAATTTCCTTCTTATTTCCATGTTAAATAAAATTACAAATGGAAATACAGTATACTAGTTATAAAGTTGGAAAATACTTGTGGAAAATACTTGGGCAATGGGGCAGGTTGACCCAATATGGGCAGCAAATATTTTACTACATATTTACTGTTTCCAATTGGATTTAACTATTTAATACTAACAACGCACACTCCCCAATCCCCATTTGACAAATCTCTCTCTCTCTCATTCCGTTACAGTCTGAATTATTCCATGTCCTCCCTCTCTCACAAAAACCAGAGTGTGTGAGTTTTCAAACATGAGGAAGAGCAGATACAACATCAAACTCTCTTGACTGACTTCCTCAAAATCCCTGAAAAACCTTACCCAGATTTGTCGGCTTTCTAATGGGTCTTTTCAATTTCCACCACCTCTTCCTCGTCACGGCCGTCGCGATCCTCATCCTACTTCCCTCCGCCGCGCCGGACATCAATTCCGATAGAGCGGCTTTGCTAGCCCTCCGTTCAGCCGTTGGCGGCCGCCCTCTCTTCTGGAACATCTCCAACGCCACCCCCTGCACGTGGGCCGGCGTCATCTGCTCGCGGGACAACTCCTCCGTCGTCGAGCTCCGCCTCCCCGCGATGGGGCTCTCCGGCCAGCTGCCGCCGAACTCCATCTTCAATCTCACCAAACTCCAGACGCTCAGCCTCCGTTACAACTCCCTCTCCGGCCCCATCCCGGGGGACCTCTTTTCTTCTCTCACTTCTCTGCGCAATCTCTACATGCAGCACAATTTCTTCAGCGGCGAACTTCCCGAATCTCTATTCTCCCTTACAACGCTCGTGCGCGTGAATTTGGCCGAGAACAATTTCTCCGGCCCGATTTCGCCGTCGTTCAACAGTTTGACCCGTTTGGGCACGCTGTATTTGCAGAAGAACCATTTCTCCGGCTCTATTCCCGACCTCAACTTGCCCACTTTAGTACAATTCGACGTCTCCAATAACAATCTGACGGGGCGGATTCCCAGCGGCCTCGCCGGAAAGCCCAAAGCCTCCTTCGCCGGAAACTCCCTCTGTGGGCCCCCGCTGGATTCCTGCGGCCACGAAAAACCGAAGAAAAAACTCTCCGGCGGGGCGATTGCGGGAATCGTAATCGGCTCGGTTATCGGATTGTTTCTGATCTTATTGCTAATTTTCTGTTTGTGTAGAATGTTGTCGCGAAAGGCGGGCGATGACGGTAGGGGTGAAGGAAAGGGAGTTGAAAGCCCGGAAGCGGAGAGCGGCGGCGGTGGTAGTTTGGCGGGGGCGGTGGGAGGAAAGAGGAAAGCGAAGGGATTAGTTTTCTACGGTAAGACTGGGTGGAATTTCGATTTGGAGGATTTGTTGAGGGCTTCTGCTGAGGTTTTGGGGAAGGGCACGTTTGGCACGGCGTACAAGGCGGTGCTGGAGTCGGGGCTGGCGGTGGCGGTGAAGAGGTTGAGAGACGTTAATATGGATGAGAAGGAAGTGAGGAGCAAGATGGATGGCATTGGCAGATTGGATCATCACAATTTGGTTCCTCTCAGGGGTTATTACTATAATCGCGACGAGAAGCTTCTCGTCTTCGATTACCTGCCCATGGGGAGCTTGTCTGCACTCTTACATGGTATGCTACCTTCCTTTGTTTCTTGCAATCTGCCTTGCTCTTTGATTGTTTTGCATACTTGCTGCTTTGTTTCTTGCAATCTTCGATTGTTTGCATAATTGCTTTGCCTTTGCCTTTTGTTTTCTTTGATACAATTGTGTTATTCAAATTCTCCCCATGACTTTAAGTCTTTGCCAAATCAAAGTTGTGTTGATTTTGGGTGGCTGAAATTCTTCAGAATGTACTATTGTATGTATTCATTTTCTTACATTAGCCATTATCAAGATTCAAGAATTCTTGCCCTCGTCTTCTTCTGTCCTAATTAATGGTAAACTGCTATGTTGGCGCAGGGAACAAGGGAGGAGGAAGGACGCCATTGAATTGGGAAACGAGGACTGCAATCGCCCTAGGCGCTGCGCGAGGAATCGCCTACATTCACTCGCAGGGCTCATCCATCTCTCATGGCAACATCAAGTCGTCCAACATCCTCCTCACCAAATCATACGAGGCCCGTGTTTCTGACTTTGGTCTTGCTCAGCTTGCCGGCCCTGCTGCCACCCCCAATCGTGGTGTGGGTGGCTACCATGCACCAGAGGTGGTCGATCCTCACAAAGTGTCGCACAAGGCAGATGTTTACAGCTTCGGAGTGTTGCTGTTGGAATTGGTGACTGGGCGGGCTCCCGCTCATTCGTTGATGAACGAAGAGGGAGTTGATCTCCCTCGATGGGTCCAATCTGTGGTCCGAGAAGAGTGGACGGCTGAGTTGTTCGACGTTGAACTCCTTCGTTATCAAAATGTGGAGGAGGATATGGTTCAGCTGCTGCAGATTGCGGTTGATTGCACTGCTTCGTACCCGGATAAGCGTCCATCAATGGAGGAGGTGACGGCGAAGATTGAAGAGCTCTGCCCCCGGAATTTACAAGAGGATCAAGAAGCTGGTGATGGTGTTGGTGTTGGTGTTGGTGTTGCTTAAGAGTAAAATGGTGGTGTTTGTTTAACATAGAGTAGAAAGATTTGAATTTCAAAATTTTACCCAAAAAAAAAAAATCCTGCATTAATTCTTTCCCTTTTTTTTTTTTTTTTTTTTTTTTTTTTTTTTTTTTTTTTAAATTCTTGAGGTTCTTTGATTCAGAATCATCAATAGTGAATTTGTCACATTTTTATACCTTTTTCTATTCTATTGTTGCTGCTTCTTATAGTCTACTACACATACGTTTCTCTTGTTGTGTTGTAATTTATGGACCAGTTCGAATTGTGACCTTTTTTTTTTTCTAATTGGCAAATTTTTAATTTTTTTTTTAATTTTATGTGATCCTTACTATAGAAGCGATAAGATTTGCCCCAAAATAAAAGATTACGATTTACGAGTACACGATATATGATTATATTCAAATTTAAAGAATAGAATATCAATCAGGTGGACCGTTTCTGCAAAAGTTAGTGGTCAAATTAATATTTTAACTGTGTTTATTAAATTAATAAAATTACTACTCAAAAGGAACCGAACTGGGTATCTGCATTGTACAATTATCTATACAATTTGATTCACTTAATTAAACACAAGAACTTTTAAAAAAATATTTGTCTCACGTTGTTTAATTACAAGAATAAAATGATACAAATTCTTGACCTTTTAACATTAATATTGAAAATTTGTTCCTTGAATTTTAATTCGATTCTATAGAGTTCTTGAACTTCGAATGGAATTCTTAAACTTTCCTTTGGTATAATTAATTGATTATTGAAAATCACTCAATCACAATTGAATCTAAGCAGAAATGTAAAGTGTCGACAACATAAAATTGAACCAAAAGTTGAAGAACTCAATCACACCAAAAAAAACTACACCCTTCGTCTATGAATTAAATCCTCGATCATATGAGTTTCGGCATGGAAAATAAGAAAACTGATAAAGTTGTTTTAAGTGGGACAAAAAGTTAAAATGTATGGATACTAAAATAATAACAAAAAACAGTGGTAATGACAAAAAAATTGTGGTATTAATCAAAAAATGAGAATAAAGTCGTTGTGATGACCAAAAAATAGGAATAAAGTTATTGTAAGGTGAGACTATCAATGATAAAGGATAGTAAATAAAGAAAAAATAGAAATGTATGATTGTATAAAAAATAAATAAAAATTTAGTTATTAGACAAAAAAATATGATTAAATAGAGATTTAATTCGTGAGGATTACTAAAAGATTGACATGGAATCTTTAGGACGGATTTATGCATGCATTTTTTAAAATGCATGACTTCGAGAAAGCGAGAGTGCGTGCGTCGTTCGAAGAGAGAATCTACATAGGGAAAACAAAAATGAATTTATAGAATTTCGAGTTTTTTTGAGAAAATAAAAATAAGAAAATAAAAAGTCACACACACACATTTCTTTCTTCACAACCAAGCTTCTTACGGGTCTCAAATTAAATTATACTGTACTACTATGTTTAAGTAGAGTCTCTCTCTATCTCTCAAACACACACACGTTTGATTAATCTTTGTGCCAACTAACAGCACAGCAGCAGCACCACGTGATGATATTCATAGTGGCGGAGCTAGAATTTTAAAAATGGTCGGGTAAAATTATATTTATTTATTTGATCACAAATTTCGACAGACAAACATACAATTATACATATAAAAGTAGAAAAAAATATAAAAAATGCAACCTAAATATACTTATAAAAAAAAAGTCCGGGCAATCGCCGAGGGTGTCGGGGTGCTACCTCCGCCCCTGAATGTGTCGTTCTATAGGGAGAAAAAAAAAGGAAAAGAAGAGCAAATGTCATTTACTCATTCTTCTACTTCCCGTAGTCAATTAATGGACCCATATATATATATAGGGGATAGTTATACTAGAAATATTTCCTCATGTGTTAACTAGAAATAAATAAGGGCCATAGATTTGACAGATTTTAAGGGTGAAGATAAGTTCTGGATTAATAAACAAATTAACGTGTTTAATATTAAGGGGGGTTTATGGTAAAAGGCAAATACATATCTTTCGTAGATTTGATTATTTGTGCATGTGATTCAATTCTTATTTTATTAGCAACTTTTTTTTTCTGATAAGATACAATTGTCAATATTTCTTTTATTTTATTAACTACTTTTGTTTTAAAAAAATTATTTTATTACTCTAGCTAAATGCAATTACTACAAATTATACTATAAAAAACAATAAATTACACCAAAAAATACAATAATACACCAAACAAACAAAAAAGCTCTCATAACTAAAAGAACAATTGAATCGTGTGAAAAATAATTTTATTACTCCAGCTAAATATAATTACAACAAATTATACTATAAAAAACAATAAATTACACCAAAAAATACAATAATATACCAAACAAACAAAAAAGCTCTCATAATTAAAAGAACAATTGAATCGTGTGAAAACATAATTTTAGAATGTAATAAAAAGCAATGAATTATACTATAAAAAGCAACGAATTATACTATAAAAAACAATATGAAATACAATAAAAAACATTGAATTATAAATAAATACAATGTATAACTATTCTATGAAATATAATTAAAATAACAATAAATTACACCAACAAAAGCAATAAAAGAAAATAATAGAGTGTTTGTGAAAGGAGAGAACGAGAGAGTAGATTTTGCGGGGATCACCACTCCCGCTAATTAAGGGAGAGATCGGTTATGAGTTTTTTTTTTTTTTTTTTTTTTTCTCCTTATTTTATAAAATACTCATTTAGCCTTGATGCATTAATTTAGGAGACAATACATCTTCCATAAATCTATTTAATCTAAACCGTTAATCCTACTTAATGAACGATTAGGATTCATTTTTATTTAACACATATAAAAACTTTTCTATTTGATCTCTTCCCTATATATATATATATATATATATATATATATATATATTTAGGAGAGAGATCATATGAGAATGAATATTATCCTAAAAAATTAGAATAGATCTTCACCATAGATTTATTGGGGATGAAGGGTCAAGATTTGTCCAAGTCAAAGCGGGTCAATCCGGTCAATCCGTTGACTTTTTTTTTCTTTCTTTTTTTAATTTTTGATTTTTTTTTTGAACTGTTATCCAAGATGCACAACTTCACATATTCGGATGCAGGTCACTTTATATAATTAGATGCACCACTAAGTGCATTTAGATGCACAAGATTTTCAGTTTTTTTTTTCGATTTTTTTTTAATAAACTGTCACCAAGATGCACAACTTCATATATTCGGATGCACCACTAAGTGCATTTAAATGCACAAGATTTTCAGTTATTTTTTTCATTTTTTTTAAAAACAGTCACCCAAGATGCACCACTTCACATATTCGGATGCACCACTCTACATAATGAGATGCACCACTATGTGTAGTGAGATGCACCGAATTTGTAAAAAAAATAAAAAAAAAAATGAAAAAAATTGGATGCACCACAATGCGTAACTAGATGCACCACAATGCGTAACTAGATGCACCACACAGTGTAACTAGATGCACCACATAGTGTAACTAGATACACAATATTTTACGAAAATAAAAAAACGAAAACAAAACTAATGCATCTTAATGCACTTAGTGGTGCATCTCATTTTATAGTATGGTGCATATTAATACATGATGTAGTGCATATGACCTGACCGTAAAAAAAAAATAATAATAAAAAAAAACTTAAAATCTTGTGTATCTCAATACACTTAGTTGTGCATCCAAATATATAAATTGGTGCATCCGAATATGTGAAGTAGTGCATGTGAGCTGAAAGAAAAAAAAATCAAAAAAAAAAGTCAACGGGTTGACCCGAATTTGACCCACTTTAACCCGCTTTAACCAGGTCAAATCTTGACCTTCTATATAAATATTATCAATGGTGTAGATTAATTTCTATTTCTCACTTTAAGGAGCATTTGCATGAGAATCACTTCATATATATATATGTGAGCAGGTATATATATAGGAGGAGGAGGTTCAAATAATCTTTTTTTTTTTTTTTGCATGAATTATCTTAGAAATCAATCTTATCCATCCAATTAATTTAATCAATAGTTGAGATAGCGTATGAATTTTATTTAAATAGTGTTGACGTTTAAGGGAAGAAAGGCTAGTATAGATATTTTCTTTTCAAATATTTAATTAGAGAATTATATTTATTTTAAACAATTAGTGTTGGGAAATTTATTAGTATAAGTTTTGATGAATTCCAAAATCGGTTGACCCCAACCGAGTAGATGTTGCCAGAACCTAATGTTAGAAATTAGGCTCGCTGTTTGAGCAAAGTTAAGATTTGATCTTTACAGGTCTCCAGCTGAAGATGGAAACAAGGTGTCACTCAGACAGAACATCAGTTGTGAAGAAAGACAACTGAGAGTTCATTTGTTCAGATGCAAACAAGGGGAAGTCTTCAGAACATCAGTTGAGAAGGAAACCAACTGAGCGTTCATCAGATGAGAAACAGTTGAAAGGAAGAGAACATCAGATGAAAAGGAAATCATCTGAGGGTTCAAACCCAACTGAGTAAATACAAGGAAGACAACTGAATGTTCAGTTTCAGAACCTCAGTTATAGAATCCGAACAAGGAGTTCAACTGTTTGAAGTTCAAAGTCAGCTGAGAGCTCGACAGATCAGAACATCAACTGAAGATCACTCAGATGAAGGTCAAGACTTTCAACCGACAAACCGAAGTTGACTGTCAAGGATTTGAATTTCAAAAGGAAGTCACATGAGGGTTTGACCGTTCAGTCATTACCCCATCTGGCCCAACACAAGGCTGTCTCAGATGGAAAGCAGAAGAGCACAGATGCCATATCGGGAAAGTCTGCAGAGATGAGAGACAAGCCATCGCTTTCAACCGATCAGAGATCAACTGCTCCTCCAACGGCTAGTTGATTCTCTCCGCCTATAAATAGAGGCATTCTCTCATTCGAGAAATAGACAGACATATAGACGACGAAAAATTCAAGAGCTTTCTCGAGAGAAATCAAAGCAAATCTGCAAAATCATCATCTAAGAGCATCAACAGCTGAGAGTTCCAATTTGAGAACATTAGTAGCTGAGGGTTCCTAGAGATCGAAACTGTTTTTGATCTTAGGTTGAGTGTTTATTCGTTCAAGCCTTAGATCCAGCTCTCATTCGTGATCGAGCTGTAGTTAGAAATCCTACCCATTCTCACACCCTAAAAAATGTGCTAGGACCTTACTCTTCCTGTAATTGAGTAGTCAGGTCGTCAAGTACCTGCAAACTTGACTTAGGCTGTTTAGTGCCCGGAAACTAAACTGTAACGGTTGCTCAGCCCGCGTAAGCTGAGTGGAACTGTCCAGAAGAACTTGGACTGAGGTGTGTGGACTCACATCTCCCCGTGGACGTAGGAGTTCTCTCCGAACCACGTAAATCTTGTGTGTCGTGTTTATTTGTGTTCAGTCATTATTTGCATATCTGAACTGACAAACTAACCGCATACAATCTGCATACTTTCACATCAACAGTTTTGGTTTTGACCAACCGTGCATAAAAGCGTGAGTTTGTTTTTACGAGTTCATTTTCCACCACATTCCGCACAGCACCAATCTTCCAGCTGAGGTTGCTTACTCAGCTGTGAGATCCCAACTGAGTCCTTTTACTCAGTTGAAGTTGATTTCAAGTATTAAGTTTTTTGAAAGGTGAAAAATCCTAACTGAT